>JAOSYY010000013.1:4965485-4979615 GCA_025727935.1 Hebomoia glaucippe | reverse complement strand
GCACTCGTTGAGATCTTTCAAATGATGTAGGTAGAAAAATGTTACAACACTTGGGACGAAACCGCCCATTGTCCTTTTTCGTAACTTTTAATATATTTTTAGGATGTAGCACCCAATGTGAACTTACCTTTAGTTTGTTCAAAATTATTGTCAGCTGGGTTTTACTCTGGTATAGTGGAGTTATGCGTGACTTGTGCCTCGAAGATTGATCCACAAGACAGAGCTATTTACTACTACAAGAGTGACCAACCTTCACAAGATCGCGAAGGACATTTATTATATTATAAACGGTAGGTTTTATATTATTAATATTAATAATTCCGTATTAAAACAATAGTTATATTATAAAATTGTTACAATCACAATTAGATGGTAATTCTGACCACAGATGTCCACTCAGTATATCTAGGGTCTCAACATTTATTAACAGTGGTTTTCTGAATGAATCATGCTGATATCTGAACGTAAGCTTGTAAATTAATTTGTTAAATAAGATTTAAAATATATTATTGCTGTCAGGATGGAGATATACCGCGAAGTGTGTACTTCACTCGAGCGTTTATATGAACGCAGTGCCGAAGGAAGCTCGGAGTCTTCTCCGCCGCGAGCGCGTACGCAGACGAGTGATGCTTTACTCACTTTATCGCCGGCTGATGCTAATTATCAGGTATAAAATACATACATTTATAATGATTTTATTTTTACACTTTTATCAAGAGCTTTATTCTATTTTCATAATATGTAATTAATGAATACTGTTAACATTTGTATCATTCTAGGGTAGAAAATTAGTAGCGGAGTGTTTGTCAAGAGAAGATGAACTTCTACACGTAGCTACGTACGAGTGGTTAATATCTAAGAACTTAGGATCAGGTACAATCTTTAAACTGCGTTTTAATTTATGTAGTATGTTCTTATTGTATATAATAAATAATATATTTTTATATTTTTATGATAATGTTATAGAATTAGTGAGTGTCAGCGGTGTGGCGCCTGTGTCTCTACGGACGTACTTAACAGCGGCGGCTCGGCAGGCGACGGGTCGAACTGCGCTGTTATTATTGGATTTACTGTGGAAGGTCCTTGAACGTGCTGGAGAACATCTCGCAGCCGCTGAAGTCCTGGAAGGACTTGCAACACGACCTGGGTTTGAAATTTTTCAGTTTCTTGATTAGAAATGTGTGGGGTGGAGTGGTAATTCAGAAATGATATTAGCCTCTCATAATTAATGTACATTAAATACTTGAATTGTCTATGTACAAATCGAACTGCATAAAAAATGTTATTTCTGAATAATTTTAACGTAAAAAAGCAATGGGAAACTCTCGTAATAATTGAGACTAAAAGTTCAAACATCGCACTGCATTTTTAATTTGTAGAATTTCACTAAGCAAATATTATAGTACGATATAAATATAAAACATGTATTGTTTGTTTTGCACATAGAACCGGTGCTACACTCGCCCAACGTATGTCGTGGTTGTCAGCGGGTGTTGTGTGTGTACGTGGTGCAGGAGGGGCAGGAGGCGCGGGAGAACTGGTTCGACGACTGGAAGAAGCAGCGGAGGTTGCACGCGTGCAAGCTGCCGTACGCGCCGCGTCCACTAGTCCCCCGCTGCCCGCCGCCCTCTTGCAAAGACTTGATGACGAGTTACTCGATATCACTCAAGTATGTTACATTATTGTATTTTATATTACGTTGTACTATTTATTATCCTGCGAATATGTACATAGTGTCTCCAGAAACTTGTAAAATTTGTTTGTTATCAATATCCACGAGTATGTCAAATGAATGTTATAGGAAAGTGATTAAAAATTTGCAGTATTTTTGTAGGATATACGAATGAATCCAATTGATAGATTTTAAAAATCTTTAATATGTGCTATTAAAAGTCTCACTTTATATTTTGTAGAATATCGTATTCTAATGTTTTGATCAACGTTATGATTTTCAATCTGTTTCTTTACATATATGTATAGGAATTGACTGTAAGTGTTACCAGAAATACAGAAACATCCAAAATTTTACCTCCATTCGAATTTCGAACCACCGTTCATAGATTGAAAGGACGTAAACAATTGTGCACTGTGGTCTATGAATTTGCAAATGTTGACAATGCATCATTATTTAGTAATGACGTCATGTGGCTGACGTATTAATTAAGAGCCATTGAACCTCATGCTCGACATAATATAAAAAGAAATCCTTAATTTTGAAAAAATCTCGTTTATTGTATACAATTTTCAGTTATACGAAGAGTACGCTGACCGCTACAACCTTTGGGAGTGCAAACTGGCAATTGTGCAATGTTCGGGGCACAATGACGCATTACTTGTAGAGAACATATGGAGCAACATTCTTGCTGAAGCGGAAGCAACTGCGCGGTCTCTACACTCGTCTGACGAAAAACTTGCCTCTGTTTTAAGCAAATTGACCACATTGGGCAGAGAATATGTCAACTCTGGACATTGCTTCCCATTATGTATGTTTTATTATGTATATAACTTATATACTCGTGGAACAAATTTATGTAATGTATACATTGTTTACAGATTTTATTGTTCGTCAGCTAGAAATAATGAGTTGCAAAATACGGGCCGAAAAAAGCATGGTTTTCAAAGCTGTATTAAACATTGGAGTATCATTAGAACAAGTTTTAGATATTTATGTTAAGTAAGTACATACATTTTTAAACAACAAATTTAATGAAAAAATGTTTGCGCAGAATTTATTAAAAAGTAGACTAGAAAATTACTGTACACATATAAAAATCCTAATATCGAGTGACCAAATATTGAATGAGTACAATCATGTTTGTGTTGCAGCTTCGTTTCCAAATGACTAAAATAAAAAAAAAATAGGTCGACAGGGTGTCTTTGAGTAATTAATGATACATAGCTTCAGTACATATTTTGGTGTTATTTGATTGTTAAAATTAATTGGATGTTCAGGTTAGTTAGTGTAAACGAACGCGTCTGGTTGGGTTGTGGCGACGAGTCGCACGTGTGTGGTGTCGCGGTGCTGTTGTTGCAGCATGCACGACCCGACATCGCACAGCTACCGCCAGCACCACGCCGCAGAGCCCTCGCCCGCTGCAAAGACCTGCACGAAGCAGCGTTGTCGGCACTTCAAGTAAGTTTCTATTAAACTGTTTACTTAAGCAAAATATGTTTATCGACAAGTATTGATTGACTGTTTGTCGAGACTACCTTTACAGATACTTTGTTTTGTGTGGTGATACTTGTATTAATGTTTTATGGTAAGCTTCTGAACATCTTTTGCTACTTTTCATAATAATGTCTGAGTATGATTTAATATTTTTAAATAAACGATTCCCGCCAATATTGCACCGGTTGGGTAAATTATAACCAAATACATGGAAAATCATAAAACGAAATTTTTACTGTCCCAATTGTTACCAATTTGAATTGATCGTCTGTTGAGCTAGAATATTCTTAAACGTTTGATACTATCCTAACAGTTCTTTTGTATTTTTTACAACAAATACGACTCAATATTACTTGTAAAAATAAAAGTGACATATTAAAGTTATTACAGAAGTAATTTGTGACTATTTTCAGTATCGGAGTAGCGTCACATACAGCTAAGTGATGTAATGATTTAGTACTTTTCTAAAATAATGCCTTTCTTTTACAGAGCCGACCGAACACACAGATTCTTATAGACAAACTAACCGTGGCGCAGGCGCATTTAGATAGAATGGACTAAAGTACGATTTATTTTATTTATATATTTGCTATGATTTGGGAAATAAAGTACAAGAAAATCGGTAGACAAATTTTTATTATATTCTTTTCAAAATCGTTTCATATTCTTTTAAAAATACTTTTATTTCCTTTAATTATTAGAAAAATTATGTTTCAGTTTTTAATATTTAGCGGCAGTGTAAAATTAAACATTTAAAAACTTATGATCTAGCAGTAATATATACATTTGATAATAGTTATTGTATACAAGCTACTTTCCGAACAATAATAATTTACGTAAGATTGAAAGTGTCTTTTATACTTTAATTTCTATTTTTGTAAATAAAAATAATTTCAAAATACATTCTTTTATTGTTGTGTGCAAAAGTTACAATAAGTAAAAAAGTGAATCAATGAGTTTTTAACACAATCATACTGAATGACGTAAAATAAATACAGAAAGTAGAAATAAATAATAGAAATTATCTAAATATAGATATAGTTACATCCATACAGTATTCCCGTCTGAGAGCCATTGAAAACAAAAACATTTGTTGAAATTATGATGTACACATCTATAATAATATAAATATACTCTATTAATACTAAAAGCGGGGTAAATATCACAACTTTGCGTGAATAATCGCACAATTGAAAATTCATCAATTACACATTAAAGGTACTCAAATCGGAAATTTTTTATTTCAATATATCTAAAACTTATTTTTTTATATACAAAAATAAGTTGGTGTAACATTATTTTTCTTAATTCATTAAAATGATGTCGAAACAAGAATTTTGTTTAATTTTTAATTCTCTTGTACGATTGATGTTATTGTAGTGTCCTTATTCACTCAAAAGCAGCGATACCATTACATAATATACAGGTATATTTTTATGTTCTAAAATGCAACAGATTGAATCACTATATGATTCATTTAATTTGTTAAATTAATGTATTTAATACCTTTGTAAAATAATTTGGCCACCTTTACAATTTAAATAAACTACCAAAGCCATGCAAAATTCAGTATTTTGTGTACAAAAAGGTACTCGGTACCTAACGTTCATCATCAAATGGATTGGTTTTTACCTGATGTTCATCATCTGGGTAAGTGTATAGACTAGGATGCTGTCCACTCGTACTTGGCAGTCCCACAGTGTTCATAGGCGACATAACGTTAACGCCATATTTGTTCAAGTTTTTCCCTGAATGTTGTCTTATAATCGTGGTGTATTGGGGAACAGATTTCGTAGGTACATCTTTGATTCTAGTGGCAGCTCTATATGTACCAAATTCGTCAGGTGGCGGTGGTAGAGAAAACCCATCGGACGCCTGAGTAATCTCCGATGTTTCATCACTTATCTCTTTTTGTAACTTGTGTCTCGTTTTTCGTGGCATTGTATAAAACGTGTTCATCTGAAATAACGAATATTTCATAAACTCGTACTCGCACGAGCTCGTTCGGAAAAACATACTTGAAATAAAACAAGATTAGGAAATTCAGTGTGTCAAATTTGAAACTAACTAATTTGTCCTTTGTTCAACGATTGACTAAAAAAACATAACAGGAATTAGAAAACCTACCGGCTTAGGGAGATTATATGGGCTTGTATCAGGAGGTAGATGCATAACGAGGTGGTCACAGAGGACATCCATTTCCTTCTTCCTACTGATGTTTTGTAAAGAATGAACCCTGCAGTCGGTGTGCCTAGTTTCCATGCACTTTGGCTCTGGCATATCTCGTAGGTATCTTGCTGAGTGGAATGAACTAGTTCGACGTACGTCAAAGGGTTTCGATGGATATTTAGTCATGGCTCTTCTGAATGACTCTGTTCGTCTAATATTGCATTCACTGCCTTCATCACTATCATTGCAGGTCTCGCAATTTGATTCTACAAAGAGAAATTGATGGATTTACGTAATCACTCCAATAAATCGATTTCACATTTCCAACAACAACTCCTTTCCTCATAATCGGATCACAAACGTATTGGTCTAGAAACATTGATTTTAATTCAGTAAGATAATGTAATGAACTAGCAGCGCCCACGATTTCGCTCGCATCAATTCTACAATACCTCCAGCTAATTGTCATATTTACCTTTTCTTAAGAAACTGCTTTTACAAAATATTAAAAACTTAAATGTAATGAAATCGGTAAATTCATTCGTGAAAAATGGGATTTATTTTTACGTAAATATATATTATGCTGGAGGATATTGTAGTATATTATATTACTTACAGGAAATTGAAAGGCATATTTAAAATTGCCTGGGGCTTATGTAAGTAAAATCACTATATATACAAGCTGATAGAAACCGTCAGTATTATAAGCGCAGAGTGGAGGATGCCTGTCGCGCGGCAGATCATGTCGCTCTGTGCGCTCATGCGCGCACAACACGAGCCCGCAAGCCACGAGTGCCAACAATGCCACGCCCCCACATAGCGCCAGCGCTAACGTCGTTATGTTCGTCACTGCACTTATGGTACGCTCTGGATCTAGAAAATAACAATATTTTATGTAGCGCAAGCAAGACCCCAAGACCTTGTCATTCTTAAAGATTTTGTAAACAATATTTTTCTTGCTGGACGCTGAGTTTCAAAATTCTTTAATTTATTACTTTCTCTAATCACGTTTAGGCGTTATATGCCTTGCTTATATTTCTGTTGAATTCGAAATTTAAAATACCGTCTAAATAAATAGTCACAAATACATGACTGACCTTCACTTTCATCTACAATGCTGTCCTTCTCCAATTCTATTGTTTTACTTTCACCTTTATCGTTAAAAGCCATTATGACGAATTTGTAATTATCTTCTTTTGGTTCTTCAATCATAAATTTCGGTTCCTGATTTACAATTGAAACAAGTTGTTCTTCCGAATCCACGGAACTAACGAGAAATTTGAATTTCTAGGGGAAAATAATATTATTCTTAACTTAAGACATAATTGGGTTACATTTGGTTTCTTTTGACAATTAAGTCTTATGCATTTTATTGAAGTAAACTTATACCTGTGGTAGTCCTCCATCATGCCCTGCCTTGCAAGTGATAGTGATGTCCTTTTGCATGTCTTTGATAGCAACGCAATCACTTGGCGGTTGTGGAATAGTTTCATCGGTCACCATAAACGTGCATTTTGTTTGTGGTAGATCACTGTTCTTCACCGTATTCAGACCCCAACAGTATATCAATGCTAATTAACGGTTATTATTCAAATAAAGTAACAAACATGAGAAGGTACAATGAAAAAAAAAAATACAAATCAATATATTAGCTTTAATAGTTAGCTCGTAAACTTACTTGTTGTACAATTTGGCCTCTGATACATAAGAGTGTCATCATCGGTCTCTAAAGTGTGTGACTGATTAGTATGTAGCTTTGCTCCCTCCACCTCGCTCACTAAGAGCCAGCGGTACGCGGTCGGCGCAGGGTTGGCCTTCACTTTACAAGTAATATTGATGCACTCTTCAGCTGCTACGCCATATTCAACGACACTTTCGTCTTCACAGTATGGCGGATCTGTGTATTAAGAGTTACAGTGGAGCAAAACTAGCGACCTGCTAGAGTCATTCAGAGCAACGCTAAGGTAAGGAATAGTCTATTAGTGTTTGTACTGGATCAAAACATGTCGATATTTATGAATCGAAATAGATAAATGTATCGCGTGATAAAGATGTATTTTAATTTGATTTTCTAAAAACAATACATTGTAAAACTTTTCCGAGTACAATTCGGTATGTACCTTAAAAATAGAGCCAGACTGCTGAAATTACTCTACAAATTTGTTGTAAAACTTACATACAACATCAATGATGATTGGTTCACTGTAAGCGGACCCTTCGTCGTTAGTGGCAGCACACACGTACTCTCCTCCAGCCTCCTCTGATACTGTAGTTAAATCTAGCGTTGGATGTAATGAAATTGATCCTTCAACTGCCTTTTGACTTAATATATCATCCTGAAAAAATTCGATATTCTAACTACTGATCTATTTACGCATATTGGTTATATATATCATATATTACTTAGTTATATATCAGAATTACCTTATGAAACCAAATGAGTTCGTAGGCGGATGGATTTGCTTCGAAACTGCAATTTATTGAAACGTTCGAACCTTTGATCACAGATAACGTATTGTTTTCTATTGTTTCGTCTACTACTATATGTAGTATTGGCGCGTCTGAAAAATATTCTATGTTCAAACACACACATACTTTATTTCCATACTTGTTTAACAATATTTTCTTTAAGTTGTACTTAAGTAATGGTTCTATTCTAGGCTATAGCTTGGCATCGAAATATTATTAAAAAGAAATTGCGTTCGCCAATTATGTCAGTTAGTAGCAAATTAAATGTACTAAAGTTATAACACTAATATAATATAGTGTAATATAGCGATGGATTTTATACGTACGGACGGATTTTATACCTACATAATACAGTTAAATGTTGGCCAACAGCGCACACGTATTCCTCTGAATCCCTTCTGTAGGCCGGCACACAGCATGTTATACGTGACTCGTCGTACTCCGATGTAATACTAAGTTGGATTTCATTTACCATTAACTGTTGTGTTGGCTCCCTCTTAAAAATATACATTTATTAACATTAAAGCTTAGTTTAAAGATAGATTAGATGCAGTTGTATTGTGTCTAATATTGCCTAACATATTAGAATGTCAAAAAAGTCAAAGACATATATTAACAGAAATTTCATGCGTAAATATAAATTGTACTTTAATAATTATTATTAACTTTTTACCGCCCTTTAATTAGCAACGCTTCGCGTTTAGTTATTTTTTTTAATGTTCACGTACTTTAAATTGTTGCATTCATCCATTTAACAAATTATGTAAAGGCGCAATGTTTAAGCAAAACAGTTCTTAAAAACATACTAACTGTTATATTCTGTTCGAGGTTCATTAACTGCGAGTCATCCATACGCCACATTACGGTAGGCAAGGGCCTTGCACCCAGTACTCGACACTGCAAAGTTAAAACGTCGCCGGAGTGGACACGCCCGCTGAACACTGACTCTGCCTTTTCACCACCAATACGTATTGCCACCAGTTCTGGTGGCACTGCATACATAAAATAATCTCATTATCATCATCACAAGACTTTATACTTTATTTATTAAAATATAAATTATATATAATTTTATCGTAAAGTAAAAAAAATAGGACACTCACGATACATGTCGATAGAAATATCGATGTACAAAGGTGGAGTCTTGTCATTATTCTTGGCGAAGCATGTGAAGACGCGACCGTGGTGCTCACGGCTCAGAGGCCCGAAACGCAAATCGCTACGGACACGCTGCTGCGAAAGCGGTGTACTTGTGTTTTTCAAAAGTTGCTGCTCTGACCACCAAGACAGGCTCGGTTGTGGCCTACCTGTAGATATGTATTGTATATAAAACGATGTCTTTGAACCAATCATAATGTGTTCTCTTAAGAGTAACTAATGTTAGTTATCACAAAAATAATTGACAAATTTTCGCCGAATTTACTTATTGCTAAACGTATTTAAAGTTTTAATTATAAATATACTGCAAAATTACCTCCAAATGCAACACAAAAGAGGTGTATAGTGTCACCAACATAAAAAGGACCAATATTTCGGCTTGTGTTGGAACCCGTGTTAGCAGTCGCCACTCGGGTCCCGTTTTCATGAATAACCCACAGTCTTTGTGGTGGTTCTGAAAAAATAAAAATGCAAGCACATAACATCCAACGTATCTTTTATTAATTTTTATGTTACCAAACGTCCAAGTTTAACAATAATCGAGAGTCAATTGACAGTAGATAATTACATACTCGTATATATAATATAAACAAAGGATTACCGTGCTAACTAATTTATCAATTATGCAGAAGTAATGTATAGATTTTTCTATGTGCCATTTTTAATATATATAATTTTATACTATTGTGAAAAAAACATATAGGTAACATTTTTTTCAGGGCAAGTACCCTTCTAATTAAGCCACAGTTTCATGGAACTGCAGGTCAAACTGGAGTACTATACCTTGGCGACAAAAGTAGGACTATATTTAGACAAATTAAGCCATATTTAGAAAGGGCAAGGTACATTTTTCAATATCACAACGTGCCCTTTACCGACATAAGTTTAAGCATTCTTGCGTCGTGTAGTTAGTTGACACATAGATAATTAGAATATTTATAGCACCTTACTTTGTGTAATGTTAATGACACAATATTTACGTGGCATAATTATTGTTAGTATAAATGAAGTGGATTGTTCCGGCACCGTCAGCTTCCTCATTAAGCTAGCCTGCCAATTAATCGAAACTGTGCACCATTTCACTACAAAAGCTAATATTTATCAATTATGTTTACATTCTATGACCTACTTTATGTTGGGTTTCATAAAAAATAAACACAATTTGCTGAATATCGCGACAGTATACCTAATGGTTAATGGTCTCAAGACTCGGAATGTAGAGACAAAATCAAATATAGAATGCACGCACATTAGTTTATTTAGAATAAATTGATATGCTCTAGAAGTTCTTGATAACTTGTAGGTTTGTAAGACAAGTAGTAAGACACTGATTTGGTGATAAGTGATACATGAACTGAAAACTGAACGCGTCTGGAGTTAGAACGACTATTAATGCACTGAAGGACTTACCTCGTATACCTATCTCTATGAACGATGGTTCGGGACCAAGACGGAATTACTGTTTATCCGTGAGTTTGACGCGAATCAACAGTACGCTTTTAGAACTTTAAAAATAAGATATAACACAAACCTGCTGTGGGACTTAATGGTAAATTAGCGGGCTTAAAAATTTTAGTTTAAAAAAGTAATAAAACTCACCTATTATAACTAAATGAACATATGTTTTACGAGCTGGGCTTGTTGCAAAATCAGCATAACAGTGATAAAGACCAGCATCCGACGATCTAATCGTTAAAATCTCTAGATTATCTAGTCCTTCATCTTCAGAAGCCAATAATCGATACCGGTGGCTTGGTGACATGACGTTACCAGAACCTCCACGAAGATCGCGACTGCTGGTACAAAAACAGCAGGATTTATATGTGTATTGTAAAGATTAAATTTGTTTTGTGATATAACTGTAAATTTTTGCTTAAATGCGACGAGGCTAAATCAAAGAGAATAGTTTACCTCCACGATTTTACCAACATTAAATTTTCAAGGACCAAGAATTTAAGCAGATATAGTAATAAAGTATGTAGCCATTATCTTTTCCATAATTTAGTGACCTTTCTGAAACTTTTGGGTCATTACAAATTATACTCATTATTCGTGTATTTTCTTGAACTGAAACGGTTTTTTTACCTTTTGTAATTATGCTTCACTTGCATATTTAATAATCATTATTCAAGTGGGTCCCTACTGCTGACACTGACCTTGTAATACTGCAGCGGAGGGAGGGCTTAATAAAATAATAACGCCGTTCGATTGTTCATTTAAATTAACTTGTTATAAATTACCTATATTGTACAAATTTAATGAGAAAAAAATAATAAAAACTCGTATTTCAAACTATATTATTTACCTATAAAATGCTGTCGACGATCCATTTCTATACCATGCCAATATATTGACTTTGTCATTTTCATTATCAGCCGTTACATTACAGGGAAGCTCCGCACTCTGCCCTAATACAGCTTCAACTATAAAAAAGACACTTTTGCAGACATGTATTTACGTACTTCACCTATAGTCGAGACTCGTGTTGATGATTACAAATGTTACATATACAAGTTATCTCAGGACCGAAATTCGATTTCACGAAATACAACAAGATTGATCTTGTAATTGTATTTCGTCAAAATTTTCAGTTATAAAATACGTTTTTCTCACATATTATATTTTATATGAAGAATAAAATAAATCTGAAACTGTCCGCAGTTTCAATGCAATACGAATAAGTTGGTTCGTTACGTTATGAATAACTTTATGAATACATTGGAAGAGGCGAAATTATTTTATGATACAAAGAAAATTAGCGTCAAATTGAGTAATGGAAAACGTCGGTGACCCCACAGTAACCGAATAACTTTACTTACCTACAAAGTATTAAATATTTCTTGCTTTTAGTACGTATTATAATCTTAGATAATAATTAAAAAGTTTTTAAGTTTACATTTTTTTAGTATATTCGATAAATCATTTACCTGTTACTACATCCTGGCCGTTTGCATAACAAGGAATCACTATTATAATTGCAAATAAACTATAAGCAATAACACTATTTTTGAAGGTATATTTAGAACTTTTGTATTTTCTAGATGGAAATGCCAACATTATTTGGGAATAATATCGCGATTTAGCTCTAGCATCGTCCGACCGAGCGAGGAGCGGACACGCGGTTCAATTGGCGCGCTTGGTTGAAATAAACGATGTCGTCGGTCCAGGGAACACAGGACTCCGCTACCGGCGAACACCTCCCGGCCGCTTCCGGAGCGCCCGTCCTCGTGACGTCACACCTGCGCCCGCCTGATGCTCAAACAATGCCCGTCGGCCCGATTCATGCCGACTCAACATTTACCTTACACTTTTTAATTGGTGAGGTCGAAACAATTGGGTCGCTCGAGCTACAGATTTACCCACAAAGCTTAGATATAAAAATTTCAATAAATAAATAATATATATATAAAAGATAAATATTAAATTCACACAGTAAAAATGCTTGATTATTTAGGTTCTTTAAATAAAAGTATATCCTGTATGAATGGTCCTTTAGTGCAGAAATAATAAAATACAATATTTTTTATTTTATTATAGGAACTTCAGATTTGTTTTAAGGAACGAACAAATAATGCTGATAGTAAAACTATGACTGCACTTCCCACTGCCCCCACAATTAGCTTTTTCTTTCTCTTGCTCGTTGTGTTTGAAGATAGAACCTAAAAAATAATTTTATTTATTTTATTTTATTGTTAGATAAATCCTCAACACAAATTTACCTTGAAATAAGTATCATAAATTGTTTTATAAATAAAACATGGTTAAAATTTCATCTATACAATTTATTTTTAGAGATTGATACACTAAAATAGACTGTACCTTGAATCTTGTATGTAGTGAGATGTCAATTGAATTTAAAATATTGGTCATATGACTTAAGGTGCTAAGGCAAACATCCGAAGCATATTTATCCTCATGTAATAAGCAGTCTGTCACATTTTTAGATTTTTTAAGTGCAATAGTGTTTGCCATTATACTGAGATATATTCTATATAAATGCTGAGAGCTTTCTTCTAGAACATCTATGATATCCATTGGACTTAGATTTGAGCTATTTTGGGACCTAAAAATATGAAAAAATAATTTGATTAAAGTTTTGTTAATATACATTTTTGTTGTTATAATTGTTCAATTTTATTAATACTTACAACTGTAGTGTCTCTTGATAAATTGGTAAATTTTTCACTTCATTTAGTAGCTGTTTTCTGATTTCCTTATCGTCAACACCTAATTTAATCAAGTCTTCATCAGTCAATTCCATGAGAGTACATTGGCCAATATTATGTTTTCTAAAATATTTTTTAAATTTCACTAGTATTTCGTTAAGATGACGTGAACATGTAGTACTATTGCTCATCTATGTTACTACAGATTTTTTTTGTAAATTATCCACTTTCATTACTCTTTTACCTAAAATAAAGCAAGGGAATTTGGTTCCAAAATTTCTTACATTACCTGAATATAGACAAATATTTTCCGGCTCCAAGCCCAATTAGGAGAGTACTTATTGTAACATCGAATCTTGTAGGATCGATTGAGTTATCTGATAGATTTGTCGATGATATAGTGTTTTGATCGTCTTCCATAATTATACAAAAATGAATTGATGATACTTTAAACTCTTCGGATTCTTTAAAAGATTGATTTATTTACAATAATATTATTAATATGATCAAATCCTAACGTATATTATTAAGTAGGTAGAAAAAAATTATAAATAATAAATTCAATGTTTTTGAAAATATTCAAAGATACAACTTATGATATTAGTCTGATTGACGTTTGTGTCAAATGTCATTACTGAACAGTGACACTAGCATTAATCGGATATAATTAAATGTTTTTGTACATTATGGAATGTAGTCTATTGCTCTTAGCTCATTCCTATGGACGAACTAGAAATTATGGTATGATAAGTGGATAATATAATATTAATTTATTCTTAAGTTTTTATATTTTATATACTTATTATTTATATATTTATGTGAAAATGACAATGACATAATTAGATAATAGTGTAATTGTCAAATTAATTTCGCTTTTCCCTAAGAGTGTCTACTCATTAGAATTTTAGCTAATGATATTTTTTGCTTCAGGTCATATTGGTGTACAAACGAATTTTCCAATCCATAACTAGTTACTGTTTCTATCTAATAAATATACAT
>JAOSYY010000013.1:4910168-4959973 GCA_025727935.1 Hebomoia glaucippe | reverse complement strand
TTTAAAGTCGTTAATGAGCACTGGATTCAGAATCCCCAAAAAAGCTATTTTATTGTCAATAGGAACATTTAAGGTACGTACAAACTAAGCTAAATTACAATTACTGTTTCAATGTTTTATTTATGCTTCATGAAAATAAATAAATTTATTTTTACAGCATAAAATGGAACTCTTACCAAGTATAAGAATTTTACAAAAAATGGGCTACAAATTATATGCCAGTATGGGTACAGGAGATTTTTACACTGAACATGGAATAGACGTAAGAGCAATCTGTATATATTTTATTCAATTGTGCATTATATTTACTATACTATATTTTATTTCGCTAATATAATATTTATATGTTGAATTTTCAAACCTCTTGCGTCGAAAACGTGTAGTATAAAAATGTTTAAATTTTTTCTTTACATTATAGGTAGAAAGTGTACAGTGGACGTTTGATCATATAGGCGATCTAGACGATGCAAGATCTGATGGAGAATTGATGCACCTAGCAGACTTTATGGCAAGACGCCAACTAGATCTAGTAATTAACTTACCCATGAGAGGCGGCGCACGTCGTGTTTCTTCATTTACCACGCATGGATATCGTACAAGACGTCTAGCGGTGGACTATGCTGTTCCTTTAGTAACTGATGTCAAATGTGCAAAGCTTTTAGTGCAGGTAAAATTTAACCTAATATTTGTTATGTCGAAAAGGATTTAAAGTTTTGACATCCTAAGTGATCATTATAATCTTAAATACCTATGAAAGAACTTAAACCATTCTTAAATTTTTAATCTTTATTATATCTATTACAAATATTGTCAAAATTAATATAATAGCAGACATAGACAATTTAAGTATATTAAATTAAAAGAATACATAAAGAGAGTTAAGAAAATTGTTCATGTTTTACGTAAATGTTAATCTAAAGTACTATGTTTGAGAAACAATTCATGAGTTTATTTACTCAATAATGTCATACTGTGATGTCTCTTCAAATTATTCACCTAATTATTTATAATATTATATTATTTATTCATTTTAGGCAATGTTAAGATGCGGTGGTGCACCACTTATGAAAACACATACAGATTGTATGACTTCAAGAAATATTATCAAATTACCTGGTTTTATTGACGTTCATGTTCATGTTAGAGAACCGGGTGCAACGTACAAGGAAGATTTTGATTCGTGTACTGCATCAGCGCTTGCTGGTGGTATAACCATGATATGTGCTATGCCTAATACAAATCCACCCGTCATTGATCGAACCTCATTTGAATATGTCTCAGCATTGTCACGAGTCAGTGCTCGATGCGATTACGCATTATATGTTGGCGCATCCACAAGTAATACAGATAGTGCAGCTGAACTAGCATCACAGGCAGCTGCTTTGAAAATGTATCTCAATGAAACATTCACAACTCTCAAACTAGACGATATGACTATCTGGCAAAAACATCTTCAAAATTGGCCTAAAAAAGTACCTATCTGTGCCCATGCAGAACGCGAAAAAACTGGTGCTATTATTTTAATGGCTTCTCTGCTTGAAAGACCCATTCATATTTGCCATGTAGCAAGAAAAGAAGAAATTTTGATAATAAAAGCTGCTAAAGAACGAGGCCTTAAAGTAACGTGTGAAGTTTGCCCACACCATTTATTCTTAAGTACTAATGATATAGATCGAATTGGTAAAGGTCGAGCTGAAGTCAGACCAGTTTTATGCAGCTCTGAGGATCAAGAAGAGCTCTGGAGAAATATGGACATTATTGATATTTTTGCTACAGATCATGCACCACATTCTGTTGATGAAAAGAACTCTGAAAAACCACCTCCAGGTTTTCCTGGTTTGGAAACAATTCTTCCTCTACTTCTAAATGCCGTTCACCAAGGCCGGCTTTCTATGGAAGATTTAATAAATAAATTTCACAGAAATCCTCGAAAAATATTTAACTTGCCCGAACAGCCGAACACATATGTAGAAATTGATATGGATTACGAGTGGACAATTCCAGATGCCATGGAATTCACAAAATCAAAGTGGACACCGTTTGCAGGAATGCACGTATGTGGAGCAATTCACCGTGTCACATTACGAGGTGAAATTGCTTATGTAGAAGGACAAATATTAGTACCACCCGGTTTTGGACAAAACGTCCGAGAATGGCCGACTCCTAAAAAACATACATTCCCCGTATATGCTATTGAAAAGGTCGAAAAGGAAACTAGTCGGCCTAATTCTGCTTTAGACTTTCATAGCTCCACTGAAGGCGTTAAATATAGTGACTATGAAATAGATCAAGTTGAACCAAACAAATCAGATAGTAAATTAAATGTACACTTCAATGAAGGCTTAAGAAGTACATCCCCATTGCCAACTCCGGCTATTACAACAAGGCAAAGATGTGATAGCTCTTCTTACTATAACCCACCTCAGGCTTCATCTGCTCAACGTCAAAGGAGCGACTTATTTGGTAAAAGTATACTCACTGTTGATTCTTTTAGTAAAGATACTCTAAACGATATCTTTAATTTGGCCCAATTTATGAAAACAAGTGTAAGCAAAGGTCGTTGTCTAGACGATTTACTACGTGGAAAAGTTATGGCATCCATATTTTATGAAGTTAGCACTCGTACAAGTTGCAGTTTCGCTGCAGCCATGCAAAGACTTGGTGGTTCTGTGATCCATACAGACGCAACCAACTCTTCAGCTAAAAAAGGTGAAAGTCTGGAAGACAGTGTCGCAGTAATGGCGAGCTACTCTGATGTCGTTGTTCTTCGTCATCCAGAACCGGGAGCAGTTGCAGTAAGTATTCTGGTTTCTTTTTTTACTAAAGAGGCACAAATAATTCAAATAAAATCTATTTAGTACAGTTATCTCGTAATTCTACCCCGCAGTAGTGGTTTTAAACATGTATTCGGTTGAAATATATATTTACAAATATTCATCTATATTCATTTACAGAAGCTTTCAAAGTTACGTCCTTAAATTATAATCACGAAAGTAGTCTGTTGGCCGTTACAATGCTTAAAAGAGAAATTTTATCACATTGATGGATATATATCCCAACTTTATACTTTTATTTTGATTGCAGCGTGCATCAAGGCATTGTCGGAAGCCAATTATAAATGCTGGAGACGGTGTGGGGGAACATCCTACTCAAGCATTGCTGGATATATTTACAATAAGGGAAGAGATCGGTACAGTCAACGGTCTAACCATTACAATGGTAGGCGATTTGAAAAATGGACGCACAGTCCATTCCCTTGCTCGCTTACTGACGTTATATCAAGTCCAGCTCCAATATGTCAGCCCACCAGGTCTAGGAATGCCGAAACATATTATGGATTATGTAGCTCAAAAGGGTGTGCCCCAAAGAGTGTATGATAAACTGGAGGACGTTCTAGCTGAAACTCATGTTTTATACATGACAAGAATTCAACGGGAGAGATTTGAGAGTCAGGAAGATTATGACAAGGTAATAATAATAAAAGTTTAAGGAAAGCACTTTTTACATGATTTAAGATCCAAAACATTATTCCGTCGCACTAAACAAATTTGTAAATATAACTAGAGTATAATTATACAGTTCCGCAAATCAAAACAAGTTCTGATCTTAGTTTTAGCATCCTGATCTCAGTTTACAGACAAATACATTTTTCGATGCGAAATCCTCAGCTACGTTACATAATTTTTTCAGATACGTGGTCTTCTAGTTGTGACCCCACAGCTTATGACTCGTGCAAAACGACGCATGATCGTAATGCACCCACTGCCACGTGTCGATGAAATCTCCCCTGAATTTGACACAGATCCCCGAGCTGCCTACTTCAGACAAGCTGAATATGGAATGTATGTGCGCATGGCACTGCTTTCTATGGTAGCCAGTGTCAACCCTCTTATATAATATTTAAAAAATAAATATGAATAACTTGTATTTTCTTTCTTTTGTGAATAAATAACTACTATTAGTATGTACAAGGAATTATATTAGTTTTCTAAATGACAATTATGGTTAAACAACATGAATTCCACTCGATCTAAAATGAGTATCATAGGACAGGAAGAGATAAAAAAACGAAATTTTAATTACATTCTTACATTATGATTACCTACTTCATGACGAGTCTGATTACGTATCAATCTGTTGAGTCAGTTTTATTTATACAAATTTTACATGTATGATGGAGTTTAGCTTTCATACTTACAGTCCATGTAAATTTGCATTCCAACAGTGACGATAGCAGTCATGGATATTTGAGTGCTGTTAATAATTTATATGTTATAGACGGAACGGTTGCATAAGTTTGAAACCTTAAACCTAGTTAGTTATTAGGTAAACCTTCTAATAGTTAAATAAGAATATCTTGCTTATTCTACACAGACGTCTTAACGCATTGGTTAAAAAAATACTAAAAATAAAAATCTGTATTTTTTGGTTAAAAATAAAGTCACCTTTATTCATTACTTCATTATATACATATTTATTTCGTTATATCACTTCTCCACTTTTATAATTAAGTATAATTATTATAAATTTTCTCCCATTTATTTATTTCAATAAATATTACGACAAACTTGTGTTTAAAAAATCGTGAGAATGTATGAATTGACAAAATGCAATATGCAAGTATAGATATTTATACATACTAAGCGAATAATATAAATATTTTCTTATTAATGGTTCTTAAAGTAGTCCAAGAAATAATGATCGAAACCCTCTCTTACCATTTGAGTAAAACAAATAGTTAATAAAATTGTATGGACAAATTTTTATTCTTCATTTAGAAAATATTTAACGATTTATATAAATAGTATAATAAAGTTGAATACAAATCATGTATCCTGAAAGTATCCGAAAAACCAGTAAACTAAATATTTTTAAATTAAATAAAACTCGAGATTCTTGAACATGTAGGTTCCACTAGACTTCCTACTATAACTTAGATGAATATTTTTTTGTCCTTTACAATTATTAAGAGACTATTGTGATTATCTTACAGCATTTCTGTATCCATCACTTATACATATAAAAGTCGCAAACACCCGGCTCCGTGACTAAGTATATTATTTCTGCGTCTTTTCACACTAATCTACGTAAGCCATTATAGCAAGTCACACGTCATCTTCTATAAAGTTTAGAGAATACACATGCATTCCAGTCTCCAAATCTATCCATCTCTTCAAAGCTAAATAGAACAGAAGTAAAAATACAGTTATTATTAAAATTGTACTCAATTTTATTTTATTATCAATTTACTTTATTTAAATAAATATGACCAGAAAATGAATATCTTATAGAATATGTCATAGTTTATTATATAATTGTTAATTTTTTTAACTTATGACGTCAAACAAAAGAATTGTTATTAAGTCAGAACAGAGAAGGCAACGGTCTACTTATAAATAAAAATACCGAGCGAAATAGACAGAAATATGTTCCATTTCAATACTACTATGATATTTTGCTATGTTAGTATATCAAGTAACACTACCTTAATACGTAGAAATAAACTTACAAAAGTTTTGTAAAATTACAATCCAATTTAAATCCTTCGTTCAAGAATTATAGTTTTGATTCCTCTGGCCCATCTATTTCTACAAACTTTGACGAATCTTGATTTTTATTATGTTCGACATGCACGTCTACAAAAGTAAAAGGTTGTATACTAGATTGTTCCGTGGGTGAGTCTTGATTGTTAATTATATGTTCAAATCTTGGTCGATGTTTTCGTATCATATTGGCGTGAACTACTCTGTCATTCTCCCGTTTGATTGACACTTTATAGCCAACTTGATTTGCTAATTTTCTCTGACAGTCTGCTAATTTATCGCGAATTATATGAGTGTATTCATGAGCTGAAGCTTCACCGGCAGGTTCCTCACGTAGGAGAGTGCATAGCCTCTTTGCTTGCTCTAAATAAATAACTGCTTGCCTAATGGCGTCAAACTTTTCACTTGTTCGAGCCATAGCAATAAAATGAGAAATAAAAAATTCAAACACTAAACGCCTTCGTTCGGTATCCATTTTGGTCGGCAAAATTATCTAGAAAGAAAAAGCCATGGAATAATTTAATAAACTTATCACAATCACTTTATATTATCATAGCGATCAATATTCGATACCTATTTAAATATATCTTGGTAATATTCATTGTATAAAAAACTTACATTTTTATTTATCTCTTTACTGTAAGCGTTGTCTTTTCCCGATGATTTTCCTGATTTCTTCATACTTAAGGTTGCTTTTCTTCTTTCTTTCATTTGTCGTTGTCTTTCTTTTTTCCATTGATAGTGTTTGTCTTGACTCTTAGCTTTGTCCCAAATATTATTGATAGTTTCATCCTCACTATCCGAAGAATCGTTATAAGGAGTTGGATTAATTGGCAAATAAGGATTTATAATGCGCAATGGATTTTTGCAGGTTAAAATGTCAAAAAGTCTGTGGTAATTGAACACTGGATAGAAATCTTTCTTCATATATTTCAGTTTGTTTAATGCATAAAGTAGATGCATTACAGGGGCCTCTAAAATGTCAGCCAATTTCCTTTGTACTTTTAAGAGTAACGGCTTAGGGACACTTTTAAATTCGTTACAATTTTCAATAAAATAATTAGGAAGGCGTGATCTCCCAAAGTGTACATAGAAGCTACGTAAGAATAAACGCAGTGTTTCTCCGAGTCTATCTTCTGGCCACTTCGCGTAATTGTCTTCACATTGCCAAAATAGATGATTTTTTATATGACTTGCATCTATTCCAATTTTTGAAGTTTCATTTTCCATAAAAGCTTTGTGCAATGCAAGTGTAAATAGATAACATCTCATATGTGAATGAGCTAAACAACTTTCTAAATATCTTTCGGCTGCTGGAAATATTACTCTCCACTGTAATTTCTGATTAGGATTCAAACCTCGCTTTGGCCGGAAACCCACGGGTACTAGTAAACATCCAAATCCTATAGCTTTACTTACCATATACTTTGTAGGCCATTGATAACTAAAGTTAGTGCGAGGATTTTGAATTATTTTTCTCTCCCGAATAATCCATTGATTGGCTGCATTTGGCCAAGCTGCTAGAAGAGCAGGAAATACTTCGTAGCTTGTTTTTGAGCCGTTTCTAACGCTGTCGCAATATATACTAGCACCTTGAGTTAAAGCGTTTTTAATTGCGTCCTGCTGAAAACCTAAGCCAGACCCAAGATCAACAATGAAATTGTCAACAAAGTCATTCATGAAAGTAATAGAGTTCAAGTATTGATGTGTTTCGTATAGGGTTCTGTTTAAAGACAGCTTTGACGCTGTCTCAGCTTCTTCATCCTCATCGTCACTCCAATCGAAAGCCTTTTCGCTAACCGTAATCCAACATTCGTCTGATAAAGCTCCGGAACAAGCTGAATCTTTACATTGTAAGCTTAGTTCAACTTTCTTTGGGGTTGTTGCTTCGGTGATAGTCGTATAACCATAATCTGATTCTGTTTCACTAGATTCAGTTTGGCGACTTGAATTTGATCGATAACCAGATGTTTCAGTGTCCTCAGATGCATTTAAATTTTCCAAGGAATAATTATTACTTTCAGTATTTTCATAGTTTGAATATTTTAAAATTGATTTCCGTGGTTTTAAACACGAAGTTTCAACATCTAAAGTGTCTCCATTGTTTGTGGTGTATAGATTCCCATTCTTCGCATTATGCGCAATAGTAACTTGACTTTTCCGTTTATGACTATTGTTTAAATGTGGTTCAGTAGAAGGTATTTTATTAATATTTTCAGAGTGATCCAAAACTTCTTTTCTGAGGTAAGGAGAAACATCAGAAGCATTAGACTCTTTTTCTGAATCTGTGTAGACACTATCGTCAGAGTTTATGTGACATGTATTTAAATGTTCGGCTTCTTTCGATAGACTACTTTCTAAAACTTCTAATTTCTTAAGCTTTACAAACCCTGAAATAAGATGATTACTACAATACAAGCAATTTGTAAGTATAGTATTTTGTTTATAAATCAAAACAAAATTATCGTACAAACCTGGTTCTTTACTTTCTTCAATGCGTAGTTTATAAAATGGTGCATCAAGCACAGCGCAATAATCAGAAGTGTCTCCAGGTTCACTAGCCTCCACATTATCGTATATAATAAACAACCTTGGAGCAGCCAATGGTTCTAAGTGATCACGATTTTTCTGGTAGCAGACATATTCTTGGACTGACTCCTGCAGTCTATCTGCTAGAAATACGTGCTTATGTCTTCGAACCATGGCCTCATCCATAACGTGTTGCCGTTCACTTATTGGATTATTTTTTACAAATTGAACCTCCCTGAAAAATAAAACCACAATATAATTAAAAGGTGTGTTTTTTAAAGTTATAAAAACAGATTCAGGCTTAGTTTTTTGAAAAGGACAAGTGTCTGAATTAAATGGCTTTTCAATTACCATTGATTGTCTGTGATTAGATGAAGGGCAACCCATGAGAGGTTACGACCCAGGGTTGAGCTGTCATTTAAAGAATATGTTAACACATGCCACTTTAACATAATCTTTGGAAATATTTACCACGAACAATCTTAATTTTCATAAAAATAATATGATTCATATATTATATTTAAGTACGTATATAAGTATATAATTATATTTAAGTACGTAAACGTGATTTATTATAAAAAGAAATCACCGCTGATGTTATGCATGATAATCATATCTACGTAAGTATGTTCTTGAAACTTTATCACCACCACCTTTATTTTATATATCCGTTACTAATACATACATTATCTGTCGGAATATTTCTTTATATTGCAGCATATAGTTAATTTATAATTTAAAAGATATCTTAAGTGTTCTTGTTGTCGCACTCCAGTAAAACCATTACAATTCGAATTTGTCACTTGTTTAAATACCCGGGGGACATTTCTTAAGTCACGGAAATATGTTTGGTAAGAATTTTGCAAAAAATAAAAGTTATCATTTCGATTTCTATCTAAAGATCTATTGAATTTATTGTTAATATCATCGCGAAAAATTATCTACTAATATAATACTGTCTTGACATACACATATTCCGTTATTGGGACCCGCATATTAAATGTCCATTACATAAAATACCCGCCTCTTTTAATCTTTACTTTATGTTTTAACATCTTTATATTATTTATATGTAAGTAAACCTAAAATACCGTTTTTTTAATTTTTGTAAATATCAAATGATGTAATCATATCTTAAAATCATTATTAAAATAGATCTTTGTATTTCAAATATTTATTCCTAACAATTGTAAAATCGTAAAAGTTATATATATTATAAGAATACTAGAATAATGATTGTGGCTGTCTGATTTTTAACGGAAGAATTAATAGAGATAAATAATTAAATAATAACACTAAAACGTTTACCTAACTGTTTAGAAATAAGACCAGATATATCTAGTACGAATATTTTTACGTAGAAAGTTATATGTGTATATTATTATCCAATGAAACGTAACTATAAAGACAGACAGAGTGACTTATATGTTCTCCTTACACCTAGTATTTGGAAGGACTTAAAAAAAATTGAATTATATACAATTTCTATCAAAGATAAAATGAAATTTCGGCCTAAAGATCTGTCATATTATAAATAATGGTATAATTTATGTTCATAGTACTGCGATTAAAGTATTTCTAGTCGCTTTCATTTTCATTGACCATTTCATACGTAATCACAAAGTTACATGCTATATCAGTGTATGAATATGCAAATAATTATTCATATAGTAATCGTGTATATATAACATACAATTTTGAGAGAAAGTTTCATAGATATATCACGAGTCTTTCTGGTAGACGAACGTAGAAACTTTTCTGCATTCTACTCGGTACCATCTTAATCATCTTCTCCTTACTTCTATCAACTCAACTCCAATTAGTACATGCCCGCCGATGCCTTGTAAATGTAACGCGATATCTCCTTTTGACGCCAAGAGCCTTATTCTTTCATACTCGCCGTTACTGTTATGTCACAATCTTTTTATCTATTATATCCACACACCTAAACTATCCCAGCATCCGTTTTACGATAATTATCACTACATCTTCTTTCGCGCCACATCTCGCCAGAATAATATCTCAGTCTGCCATATCAACAGACACCACACAAAATTCTCAATGCTGCTATTTCAAATGCACTTGTTCTGCTTTTATTTTTCTTTTGTCATATTCAATATTCGCGACAGACATTTGGTCGGTTATACTTGTCCCAACTATTTATGCAAATCTGAGCTACACCTTCATTGACACTGATAATCAAGTGTTGTTCATAAAGAATTACAACGTCCCATTCACTCGACCATCATCACTAGACATATCTTTTAGACACTCTCCTAAGTATATCAATTAATTACTTGCGGAAACGTTTCAAAATTAGGATTTGAAATATTTGAAAAAACATTAGAATAACCAATTACCAAACCAAATAAAAACGTAATTAATTATCGAATCATAAAAATCACAACTTCAAACATTTTGCACATAATCTCTGATTAGCCATTCTGATTTGTGTTAGAGATTATTTATATAAATTTTAGCCATTATCATTACTTTATTACGGATTTCTTCGTGAAATCTGAATATGGATCTTAATACCCATTTTCCTTAATACTTTAATACCCTATGATGTAGATATTTTAAAATAGGGCTATATCTATTAAAATCATGACTTATCTCTTTAGGAACATTTAACCTAAATAATATTTATCTCCTTATAAACAAAGCAAAAAATTATAATAAGAAAATAATCAAATCGCCGCAATTATCGAATATAATTTCTTTTTTTCAATATGAGGTTAGCTATCAGTTTTAATATGAATCACTTATAGAAATACTTACCTTTCATAGTTTTCGAAGAATTGTACTGATAAAAGGATGTTGTTTAACAAAAATGCGTCTGCATCATGATTTAATTGATATCGCATACGATCTAGAGCTTCTTCGTCGTAAGATCGTACTTGTGCCGGAGGTGGCAAAGGGGGATTCCCTACGGAGGGGCCGTTCAGCGCTGCCGCAGGGTTCAATGCCGGCTCCTTTGCAGCAGTCCTTTTATTTACAGGGTTCACAACTCTTTTTTTCTTCTCTTCATTTCTCTGTTCCTTCCATCGAGCGCGCTCGAAAAATTTATCTGGTTCTTTTTGTGCTTTTTTGGACTTAGAATTTCCCATGATTTATTAATTAACTTTACACATTATTTACACTGTAATATTTAAAAAATATCACGCCTACTTTGTGTGTTCCCCTTCAAGAAAATCAAATATAACTAACCAATAATCGTAATTGCTTACACCATCCTCTGTTGTGAAATCTTATCGATAATTGATAATAATTAATTTATTGATTTTCACTGATATAGAGTATGGATAGTGATTGCAAATTATTGTCTGAATACACTGAAAGCAAGTTACACAGTATCTACATAATTATTTAATTCTTTCGTGCATTTTAGGTAGGGAGAAATGTTACGCGTGATTGCTTGTTCACTATAATGAATTGGGTTTGAAAAAAACTTTGCTAATCAAAACTTCCATAACTGAATACGAAACCAGTTAATTTGTATATGAATTCCTGTTTAATATCAACTACGCCATTTTGTCTTCTACGCCGTTCTATCTATTTTATTATAGCCATCGCCATTCTTTCAAGATAGGTTACTAGCTTTTTAATTTATTAAGGTTACAAGTTTTTGGAAGCAAAATTTTTTTGTATCATGAAATGGTTAGAATTTTGATATTCCCACTAGTTTCATGGGCCTTACAATACTTATAAACTAATACAAAATTATAAACTATCCAACACAGCGTGTAATAGAACCTGCAATCCCTGGAAGTACGCCGTCGGGAAAACCATTCTACAAACGTTTTAAATTACTTTATTGCATAGATAAATATAGATAAAATGATAAGATTTTATGATAAATGACTTGATATTATGATCCATATTTACATAAGGCATGGACAAGGTTTTTAACCTTAGTTGACCTGCTGATATTTCAGACTCTACGAGGTTATAAATATCATCGATAACATCGACACGAAGAACTCTGAAATTATGCTAACAAATTAGGTAGAATAATATTTCTGCTTTTAATTCATACATTACCATTAATAATTGTATAACGTGTTGCGTAATTAAAAAACATACAAGTAACTATCCACGTAACATGCTTTTTTTTATACGATAGGAAGACAAGCGAGCATACAGTTCACTCTAAGCGATTTCTGTTGCTCATGGACATCTCCAAGAACAATAGTTGTAAGAGATCCGTCGCCAACCCTAAGGCCGTAGCGATATTACATCATTTTTGTTATTTTATAATTGCCAAAAAATCCTTGAATCCTCAAATACACTTAGTAATAAATTGCTAATTGTACTTAATGCAAAACTAACAACTGTGTCAACAATAATAACCATTTTTATATATTATTTAATATATTTTTATATTTCATTATTTATAATAATCTGAACAATGTTGTCATGCATATACGCTGGAATTTTATATAGAGTAACTAATAAGAACTGTACGTATAATGATCAGAGCTTTAAACCTCATCATGCAAAATGAAAGTTATTATTGCCATTTATACAATCTGTACAAAAATTAAAATTTTACTGTTCGCTATCTGTACATGGAAGATATATGATAAAAACTATTAGTGTGGACTTTATTAAAGTAATAGAACTCACAACAATAATCGTTAGAATTTTTATTTTTTCTGCGCGTTAGTAAGTGCTAATCCAAACGGCTTAATCAATATCTGTGCGATTCACTATTGTATCGTAGTAAACTTTATTTAAAATATAGTATATATTTTATTTTAATCGGTTTAAAAATAAAAAAGCAATAGCCATTTAAAGAATCGCTCATAGGCTGAAAGTTAATTAAAACTATATTTGGCCTATAAAATGATGAGTGTATATTTACATGAGTAAAGAAGGGTATAGCTTCTTTTATTATAAATTCCAATGTAATTTGACCTAAGATCTATTATGAAGAATCATGATGAATTTAGTTCGGTTTAAGCTAGTTCCAGATCGGTTGCATGTAAGCACAAGTGACTATTAATAAACATGTAGATAAATAAATGAATGATTGATATCATTATTAATATATATTTTTTCTCAATCAATATTAAAGTATATACGCTACTTATAACAGAATGTCCGTAACATTGGCTACTTTTTTCACGTACACACAGCTGTATTGTAGATGTGTATCTTGATACTTAATATTGTGACATCGACCTCTGAATTTGTGTCCGAAAATTTAATGTATGTGCTGAAGAATATTAACGAATTTAAAACGAACGGTGACTTGCACTATTATAATATTCGATATAAAGATATTGTAAGTGTCCGAGGAACTAAACTACAAAAGAAAAATTATTCTTTTCATGCAAATTGTTTTTTATACAACAATCTCCCAGGAGCGTACGGGAATTGTCGTTGAGTAAATTTAAAAATACATTAAATAAAGTAATAGCCAAAGTTTTTTATAACATTGTTGATTATTTAAATGATACTAGTGCTTGGGAGTGATTTGCTCCAGTTCATTCACATCCATATGTATAATTTAATTACATTTTTTTGTGAAACCAAAAATTATAGCTCTTAAGTGATGTTCATAAACGATCATGTATTTGATTTTATATAAATAAACGATTTTTAATTTTATTTTATACTTACAATTAATCATCATATATTATATATAAATACAATGTGCGTGAAACTGCGGAGGTCCAGTAATATAGACATAAATTTTCAAACAGTTCATAACTTATTACTGCCTGGTACATGAAGTAACAAAAGCTACATTATATCGAAATAAATTCCCAACCACTTACTTATTAACTTATGTTGTTTGCCTGGTACTTTAAATAGTAAAAACTACTTTTACAGAAGAATATTTCCAACCCTTGCTAACCTGGTAGTTCAAGTTGTGATAAAATCGATGTGAACGTACGAAGTCACCGGCAAAATCTAGTTTATAAATAAAAATCACTTCTCTTACGTATAATATTGTGTATTGTATACATTCAAAGTAACAAATAATTATCACAAGACATTATCATAATCGTTACACTGATTTAATTCGTTTATTATCTTATACATATTTTTAAAATTAACACTAAATAGCTAGTATTAGACTCATATAAATGTCATTATTAGGAAAATTATAAAAATATCGACAAGTAAGAGGTACATACATTACTATTCTATCAAAAACCTTTAAAAAAAACAAATATAACTTTACATATTTAGTTACTTAAAATGTACAATGGTAGCTTAAGGGATTTCTCGGAGAATTTCAGCGGGTGCGATACTGGTGGCAGTGTCCTCCATATTGTCTGCAATTCGGATGCTATCACCTTGGGGTTGTACGGTAACTCGTTTTTGTTTCTTTACACGCTTTATTTGACCAATTTTTCTATCCAATATCCTTCTGGAAAAAAATTTAAGATAAATTCTCATGTTGAAAACTGAGAAGAGATATTGAAAAATTGTCAGAATTATAATATGATTCCGCAAAAGTCTATTCTGAATTAGAAATGTTACATATTTGACTGGACCTGTTATTAAAATAATACTTAAAGAAATATGTGCATGTCTATGTATCTTTAATAGCTAAAAATGCTATTCGTTTAAGATTTTAGAACAAAATTCTTATACTAGTTCTAGATCATATGTATCGAGACACATTCCAATAATTTAATTTGGCATGTATAAACAGATGTTATACGTTTGCGCACATGAATTATTTTATGAAGAATAACGTTTCTCTAAGTTTAGAATTATTTTTGTTTATTGTCAAAAATATGACAATCTTTTTTGCAAATAATTAATAAATATTTCTCTAATTGTCTAATTGTGTTAACGTTAAAAGGCAACGATACTGTTCTTCAGTTTTTTTTTGTTTTATTTCCTTTTATAACGGTTTCTTACTCGTTTTACGTCGCTGAATTGAAGTCTATCGTAATGCAGATATTTTTTATAACAGTATTTGTAAGTCTGTCTGGTCGTTCTATATAATGTCCGATTGGACTGATTTTGCCGAAGCTTTATTGGAAGATTGTTCATGTCGCTTGACAAAGACTACTTTTATTTATACTTTTACCATCATCATTAACATATATAAACGAAAATGAAATTGCAAAGAAATAAATTTTAGATACTGGTGTAGAAATAAATTTTAACTTACTGCTGTCTGCAATCGATTAATATCCCTAAAATAAACACAATAACAATAGCTATAACAATCAATACGGTTATGCCCAATATTGTTGTTACAGTTAAAGTTGGCACTTCGTCAACTACCATTGAAATACTCGGATCGGGTGTGGGTTTGGATAAACCTGGAATAAATGCTGGATTAAATTTCAGATAAGTAATTTAAAATAGAGGCCTAGTTGTACAAATGTTAAATGAATCAATATAAATGACGAAATTAATATATTATTATAATAAATTACGTTTCTAAAAAATATTTTTCTAGCTCGCTTTGATCAAAGCAGTATTAAATGTTTAATATTTTAAATAACAATACGATGCCTTGGTATTTTTCTATGGTTTTCAAGAATTGTCATATAACATTGAAATGAGGGTTTAAGAATACTTTTGTTTAAGAAAATTGATTTGTGTACTGTAATTACTACAAACATTACTTTTATAAGTATCTAACTATATCATTTTTGCGAGATGAGTCGGCTATCTGCAATTACAATAAAATCTTAACTAATATTAGAAAGCGTCTGTATGTAATTATACTTTTTCTCTTAAATCGTTAAACCGATTTTGATGAATTTAACATACAGAGTTAGAAACTACGGTGCTGCCCTAGTATTGCAAATTTCAATCGTATTACCTAAATCCCAACTGGCACTATTTATCTCTTCCATGGCTTAGTTTTGTTCCCAAATTGTCGTCAGATAGCAAGTGAATGTGAAACTGTAAATAAAAGATAATAGCATTTAGTTTTATAAGTATATTGGTAATAGTATAGAGATACACTTAAGATATAACGTTTGCGTGATTTTCCAATAAATATATAAGTTTATAGTAAAACAATATCACTACGATATCTACGATTAAACTAAGCACTTAATCCGTATACAGGAATGTTTAAATTAATCCAATTTATAATTTAGAAAATTATTGTCTAAAATAACTTTATCCATAATACCAGGTATTATGTAAAAATTGTAAAAAAAAACAATTAATTATATTTTAAAAATATATTATAATAACCAAAATAATTCCAAGTAATTTGATAAGATAAATACGTATAATGCGATGAAAATCATTAAGATTTTCTAGATAAAATATTCTACACTTTATAACCGGCTGTGTAATAATATGATATCTGTATGCACTTAGCAAATAAGATTATTCACATACAAACTTTCATGTAAAAAAATAAATAGGTATGAATACACTTTTAATCGAATTGTTCTGCGCACACAGTTATATAAACTGTCACGGCGAGAATAACGAAATATTTTTTTATATGAGTTACACATATACAGTTTATAAATTCAAACGCCATGTTTTTAAATATTAAAGCAACAACATCTTCACCAGAAGTTATAGTATTCGATTGAATTTTAACTACAATTAATTTTAGATACTGCAGCAATATCCTAATGAAAATAATCTATTAGCTGTTTCTATTTTAAATAATCTCCCAAGCAACTATTCTTAACAATCAACTAATATTCAAAATGTGATGGTGAATGTATTTATTTGTTACACTTGTCCGCTCAGAATTTCTATACTAATATTAAGGTTTACAAAGAAAAGTCCTTTGATATAGATATAGGCTTAATTTTTCTGCGAAAATGATAGTTTAAGAGGAAGCAATGTTTCTATGAAACTATGCCTTATTTTTGTAAATTTCGCAGAAATGTTATTTATACTCAATATTTTACCTGTTGTATTTAATTTGATACCTTCTAGTATAAAACTTAACGAGTATTTGCCGTAGTAAAGTCTCGCATTATAAAGTACACGATTACGATATGGAAAATTAAGATAAAACACGTATAAAATTTTAAAAGTTGCCTGTCCTATGAGAGATAACGAAATTATAATAATATGCAGGATGTTTAAAAGCGTTGTATTATTTAAAAAATAATCTATTATTAATATACTAGTATTGCTTATGGTTTATAATTCGTTTGGGAGACGGTACCGCAACATATTAACACTTTTCGCCTTCAGATGTCTACGTACATGCTAATTTCGATTCGCAGATTCTAGGTATGTTACAGGTTTCAGTCGTATTGTGGCAAAATGTATAACAAACAGTCGCTAACAAACGTTTGAATTTAAAAAATAGTAATCCTATACTTGTATAATAAAGCGTGGTCAGGGGCTATTCTTCGTTGTTAAACATTTACTTCATTAAATTATCAATACAAATACTTTGCTAAAGCAGAGATAGCTTGTTAATAGGAAAGCTAAAATAAAACAATGAGTCAAGAATTTCTTTTATTATGTTCGCTTATACATTCTAAGCGCTGTTAAATGCGCATCTCCTTATACTCTCTTCCTTATTTGTAGCTAGAGTCAACAGGAAGAATCGAAAAGTTTCTATTTGATATGCATTTATAGATAACTGTTTTATCACCGATTAGACGAACAATTGTTAATGAAGGTCGTACTTCGACAACAGTTTTCTAACAAAAACTTATGTCTATAAGGAAATACGAAATCGTTAAAAACTCTTAGCATAGCCAATAAATATAAACATTTGTTCACAAGGTATTTTCGTTCAATGAATATGAGATATTTAAATTATTTTTGATTCAACTAAAGTTTGTTATTGTATATGTGGGATCAAGGATAACATTATTAAAAGTTTAATACAATTTTGAAATGAATAACTAAGCAATTGGTTACTAGATACTGCAATATATTAATATGTTATAAAAGAAACAAAATGGGATTAACTGTTTTTTTATATCTTAAATGAAATACTAAGTATAAATTAATGTCTAGTTCTAAGTTAGTCATTCTTTTCTATGGTCCTTTATCAACAAATACGATCCTTTCAAAACTTACTAAAGATATAAGATTTCAAAAAATGTAGTTAGTGTCGTAAGAATGCGTGAAAATTGATTGGATGCAGACCTTAGGCAGGTTCACTGAAGGTAATAACTAAATTTCCACGAACTTACGTTGTCTGTACGTCGAACTATCTTATTATTTGCCGTCACAAAATCTTCTTTAAATATTTAGTTACAGTTGACACTTTTCACCAATACGTTTATAACTACAGTCACCGCTTATTACCATTACCAAAACTTTAAAACAAACTGTCACATAACTTCGCAGTTAGTGTGCGCATGCGCTGCGCTCCAAGGCGCGTCTCTCACTATCGTGTACCAATATCCGACGAGATCGCAACGCCACAACCAGCGCTTTAAAACGTAGCCTTTCGTTTGGTAACTAACCAGTCGCTGAAATTGTGTAATTAATAACAAAACAACACTGTTTAATATTACGCTGCAAAGTGTATTTTAAGTAATGAAACAATTTCACTTAAAATATACATTTATGTCTGTTCCATTCGGTCCGTCATGTTTTATTTGCAACTGCCTATTCAATATATAGTTTTAAGACAATTATATTTTTAATTATAGTTTAGTAAATAAGTTTAGGTTATTTCTTTCTCTTAAAAAATAATAAAGTATTTTGTCCCTACAAACTAGAAATTACACGTAAAAAAGGAACGAAGAACACATCATTTTGTACGATAGCAGTGACACTGCGCATTAACGAGGCTAAGGCCCTGTGAGTCACATAATATAGGAAAGAATAGCCGTTAACTCATGGATATCTCGGAACCGCCCCTTTTAGTTTAACATCAGGTAGATAAGCATTATTCCATTGTTTGTTTTATTTCAAACGACAGTATCTTGCCTCGTAATATGTAAATAAATAAACTGTGCAAGTTATATTAGGCTGATGATAATTGTAATTACATATTTATATTAGGATTATTTAATTTAAAAAAATTGCGGTCTATGGTATCAAAAAATAATTAGTGAGAAATCTGCTTTGAAAAAACAATAGGCTGTTTTGTGTTATTAACAATCCAGATTGCCTTGCACGAATAAGAACAATGAGTTGATAATTATTTTGAAAATATAAATGGATATTCAAAAACATAGATTACATTTATTCAAGTATGTAAACGTGTCACACCTTGTATTTGTGACGCAAATTATAAAACATATTAAAGGTGTTTATTATTTCAAATATTTTATTAAACTTTAAACGTCTTATTATTCATGAAAATCAATTATGAATTCTGAGGAAATAATTATATCAGGTCTTCGTTATCTAGTGAAACAGACCTTAATTGTGGTAGGGATCTAGTATGTTTGGATATGCGAGGTGCCTAGATAAGTAGATAGGTTTTGACGGTACAGTGGCCTACTTTCTCGACAACGGAAGTTGAGACCGGTGACGAAAACAGCTACAGACATTCACAAAACATACTTCTTCGATATTTTAAAATAGTCGTAATACCTGTTTAGCCTTACTTATAATTCTCACCTTTAGATAGACGTGACTGAAATTACAGTTATTAGTTGGCACAAAAATGTCTACTAACTTTTGTCCTAGCTATATCTGAACACTTCAGTTGTCAACTGGGATTTGGATAGACTGTAATGAATACCGCTGCCCCTTACATTTTGATTTCTCTTATGGACAACTCAATTTCTATTTTGTACTTATAAACAACCAAGTATTTATTTAAAGAATTTGCCTTATGAAGATATTTCTCAAACCACTCGTAGGCTTACGTACTTTCAGTACTATGTTTTTCGAAGAATATAACGCAAATAAGATCGGTAATACGTCACTGAATATTTAATAATGCAGCTCATATAATCTATCATTGAGAGAAGCCCATATTCTGTCTATAGTACCGTAAGTATGTAATCGAATAAAATATGATATAGGTATAGTGATTACGAGCTACTTAATTTCAGAATAAATGTACATTTTAATTAATTTTACAACCGGTCTTACCACGTCGCGTCCTGTCTTAGTCATCACCATGGAGTAACCATGTTTGATCGCTGTTACCTTATCATGTGACGATAACCGCAATAAGACACGGTTATGGAAATTTGTAGTGCTCATATGTCGAGGCAGAAACTATTGAGAAACATTATTGAAATAAAAATTTCAAATTCCTTATGCGAGAAAAATATTGTACGCAAAAAAGTGAAATTTAGTATAATTAAATTCATGAATAAATAACGTTCAGAAATCAAAAAAATAGATATTATAAAATTAAAAAACATCAATCGTCTAGAAATTAGCCACTGCGCGACTACCAACTAGTAAAATAAAAAGGGTTTATACTTGTTACAGATCTTGTATATCAAGAAGTATGCCTTTATAACGGATGGTAGGGGAGCGCTCCCGAAAACGAAGACAGAATAATGTACTCATGACATCTTTGATGATTGTATAAGAAAAAAACCGCTCCTGACTAAAAAACCATATTTTCAAAATGTTTCATTAGCGTTATTCGCTATTAGTCCAGCTGTTTTTGTGATCATGCTTCATTGCTGATTCTTTTTTTTTTTTATTAAAGTAATATATCTTTATGAAACTATTATTTCATTTCGCTGTACTAACATGATGTAAATAATGTAATAAAACGTTTTAAAGTTACGTTATATTCGATTTTTTTCCGTCCCATCATCATAGGTGTCATTAGAACTATCATCTGTCTTCGTTTTCGGGAGCGGTCCTTTAAAATTCTGTATAATATAGATACATAACAGTATCCTATAAGGTAAAATAGGTTTCTATTATTCTATTTTTTTAAATTTATTCAAGCGTAAAATTTCCGAAAGCAAAGTTACTTATTATGTAACACAAAACATTGTCAATACCACAAGATAATAAGAAGTCTGATAATCAAAGTGCTTGTAAATTAGATTTAATATATTTTAAATAAAAATATAAACATTTACATTACTTAGTTTAGTAAATTTATACATTAATATATGCATTATCGTTAAAATAACATTAGTAATTACAATAATGATGAGTATATCGTGATAATTAATATACAATGGAATGAAAAATGTTATCGAAACTTTACATGTATAAGCAAAGTGATATCCCAGTTATTTATCGAGTTTCATGGTGAAACATTACATTACAGATAGTTAAATAATGGGACTCAGGATCTGGTGAGAATAAAATAAAACTTAAATGTCTCACGCCTTCAATCCCTACAAAATACGTCTGATTAAAACAAATATTCTTATCGAAGTCCTTTAAAATACTTGTATGATATATATGCATCTACTCCGTGAACAATACCGACCACTACTCCGATGTACTGAAATAAAGAAAAGTTATTATCAAAATTTGTTAAGAAATATATAAAGTCTGCTTCTGGAATCTTAAGAGAGAAGAAGTAAAAAATAAATATTGGAAAAGTTCTTCAAGAACCATATGTTATCAGTGTTAGTTATATATTTAGTATAACTATTATATTATATATTTAGTTGAATGGATTATATTGAATTGTGGTCAAAAGTAAAATGGAATACTTTTAAAATTTTACTTTATATGCAATGTTTAATCGCACGTCTGATTCGGTTTATACACAGAAATATTGTAGATGACTAATGAATAAAAATTTCAAATTCATTTTTGAAACTACTCCTAGAAAGAGTTGATTATTGGTCGATTTTTTTATAAAGAATATTATACCAATAACCCAATAGACTTGTAATAGTATAATAAAGTAGTAGCATTGAAGACTTACATATACGGCAGTCATAGCGGGATATGCCGCGTACATATTCACAAGGGCATAACGCGGATACAAGTATATGTTTACTGCTACACCCATGTAAGAGGATGCTGATAGATACATGAAACACGCCACAGAGTTGAACACACATTCCTGAAATAGATAATATCGCGATTAAAAACAGTTAAATAAATTTTCAAAGTAATTCCATGATTTCAATGAAGGAACCATCGAGTGATACGCGACTAGAAATCTAGTGAAAAGTGTAAACAAAAAAATATAATTGAGCATCTTGTTAAATATAAAAAGATAATAGCTTTGTTCTTTTGGGAAATGTTAGATGAATATCATCTCATCATAGATCAGATTAATTATAAGGAATATCTAATCAGATATCATTTACTCGTATATCGCTAAGTAGATAACGCATTACAGGCTTAATATATATAGGTACATTTACAGCATAATAATATGATACAAAGGATTTGATTTCCAAGAATTTACCGAAAGTAAATTGTGATACAATTCTAATATTCGTACCTTTAGCTATAACCGAGCACAAAAATATTTTTAAGATGGTCGAACGTTTTGTGAAGGTTACTAAAAAATCCTTAAGCCAACTTAAGATTGAAGATTGCTTTAGAGAAACAGTCACTTCATCGCAAATAAAAGTAGGGCATTGTGTTGGTTATTTAAAGAACGCATTTCCAATGTACCATTTTATTTCTTAGCTTCCATTGTATAATACACAATCTTGGCAAGAACTAAGTTTTTGTTATTATTGCTACATTCTTCGGGTGTTATGTATTTATAAACAGTAGGAATCCTGCTAGGAATTTGGTACCGGGCTTGTATAAAATGAAATATAGATTATGTCCCTTTCGTTCAAGATTTCTTTCATTCAAAGATGTTTAGTAAAGCAAACCGAATATTTATCCAGGGGATCCTCAATAGAGCGTCACTGTATGATACAGAGGACATGAAATTAGTTACGCCATTTACCTTATGTGGTGTAACGCAGGATTATTTCAAAAATGTGCTGATTACAACTAACATTTAGAGATTTTAAGATTTTTTAACTTGAAAATAAAATACTTACAAATATCGATTGACGAATCAAATATTGCGAATTCGAAGACAGCACATAACACGCAATGAGGATAGATGTAGTTAGAAGACAAGCAGATGCAGTCGTAAGGAATCCATGGAAAGCTGAGCCCATACTACTAGCTTCGGGCAATCCATATTTCACCAGTAAGCTCTGACATAACGCTCCCAGTAACTGCCCATAATATGAATTAGAAGTAAATAGTGGGAAAGTTCCAAAAATTTCGCATTTTTATAAATGTATAAAGGTTCAAAAATTTATCAAAAATTAATAACGCATAATAATATATTTTACATTCATGCTCCTTTTAACATTAAGTTTCGTAAATAAAAATTACAAGATGCATTTTGCCTTTAACTTTTAACAGGATACAAATAAATTAGTGTAATTTAATCTAATTATAAAGACCGATAGTAAATAAACAATGGTACTTACAGCTTCCGCCAATTTAATTAATCCATGTTGTGACATTAAATATCCAATATTTAAACATTCACAGCATCTACAACAACAACACTTTATACCTCGACCACCTGAGCTCGTTGGCGCTACGCGGACAATAGTAGGACCACGAGTCATTGTGTTTGGTAATTATTCTCTTTTTTTCAATTAAATTTACAGACTTCTGTTCGGAGATGCGAATCAAATTACTTTGTTGGCCCCGGCCACAGCAGGAAATTCAGGACAGTTGAAATTTTTACACTCATGCGTTAGTCAGAAAATATTTTTAGACAGTTTTTCGCACTAATAAAAGTTCACTGAACTGCTTTCCTACTCCACATACTCTAACAATTTACTCTTTAATAGACATTTTCTGTAATTTTTTTATATGAAAAGATTTTCAACACAACACGTCTCTACAACCAGTAGATTAATTTTGAATGTGTCGCGCGTGTGAGGATTATATCCTTACAGAAATAGACCGTCGCACGCGCGCTAAGGAGGGTGTTTTGTCTATTTAAAACTTAACGTTTACCCATTCAGTATCCTTTATTTAGACGGCAACTTATAAACAATGACCTTTTTAACTGAAGGAAAACAAAAGAAAAACATGCTTTATAAAATTACAAATTTAATTTTGGCAAAATGCTCTTTGCTGGACAATTTGAGTACTCCAATATTAATTTTAAAACATTACATGTACAATAACTAGATAACTAACACAACACTATTATATTTTCTAAATAATAGATACTTACATTCACAATTAAATACAAACATTTCATTAATAAATTAAGTAAGCTTTAAAGCGTCTTCAAATTTGGACGTGCATCAGTCCGTTTAAGGAAAAAATTCAGTCATCAGTGCAGCAACTTCAATATGATGCTTCCCCGTTAATGGATCAACCACATGGTGATTTTATATAATTAATTTTAAAGAATTTATCAATTCATTCGAATGTCAAGTATACACGGCAAATTTGAAGTCGTCCTTAATATTTTAAATTTTTGCCGTCTATTTCTAAAGGTACAATAGTTAAATAATTTGTTTACAAAAATATATGGTAGCGCGCAGATTCTCATAACTTTTATTTGAAATATCATAATAAATCGGACTATACTTGTCAGAAGGCACAAAAATCCACTATAGGGACACTTTATATCTTCTTCATTTTCTTTCTACAAACTTTTCTATATAACACTGTAATTTTTAGATTATAAAACAATCCACATTTTTTCCATTTTCTATAATAAGTGTATAGTAATGGACAAATTTCTTGACAATTATGAGATAGAGAAACACATTCAATATAACTATAAACTCATAAATATTCAAAATAGTTGCAAAGTGTTATATAGAAAGATTTCTCAAAGGATATCGGACGCTCTTCAATATCATATTGTGAAATGCGTAGACATGTATATAACTATTCATTATTAGTTCCAGTGGAATTAACTTTTAAACAACTATAGAAATGTGTTGATCTAAGTAAATGCACAAGCGTAGAACGCAGTATATAAATACGTACAAATTGTTTAAATACAAAAAGTAAAATATTACAAATACTTAAAAATTATAAGCCTCGGTAAGAACGGTTCGCCAAAAATGTGCTCAGTAAATAGAGGACAGCATTCACCAACCCCATGATCTGTAATCAAATAATTTTTTGGTTATTTTCCTGAAGGTCTGAGTCAAGCCCAAGCTACTTTATGATATATGTATTATTTTTATTTTCCGGTCTCTATTCTCAATTATTGAGAAATATTCGATGATTGTTTCAACAAATTCCGAGAAATTTATACGATATAGGTACTGACTAATCACTATCTCAGTTTAAATTTAGAAACTAACTAATTATATTATATTTCAATTGGTTTAGTATTTTCTGTTAGTGTAAATAATGTTCTGTTTTCTTAAATTGTTAAAAATCAACCAATAATATTTTTAACAAGCCCTGGAACGTATATAGCGGATGAATATTGAACTAATTACTTATAAGGTTATTCGTATTTCTCAAAAAATACGAATTTCTCAAAAAAAAATTAAATTTATCTTACAGCAGCTGCTAAGTAAGGCTCAAAATCGTCCCTATAACCGCTTCGTTGATGATTAACTTCTATTAACAGCGTTAATCCTGCCGCAAGGTAAAGGACAAACGCTATCCCATGATATACGACTTCCTGAAACAATGTTTGAATATTAGTTAAGTAATACTACTAATTTAGTATTATTACATACGGTAGTTCATAAGTAACAGTTCATTTTAAAGATTTTTATATTCACGAATGGAAAATTTGTGTACCACGTGTTTCGAATTTAGTCTATAAATTAGTGATTGTTCGAAATTAAATTAAATTGGCCGACAGCGCATAAAATAATCTATGAAGTCTTATGGTTAAAGCATCACCTAACATCTCATGAATGTCATGCTATTCAATTGATATTGTCTTAAATAATATTTACCAAAGTATACAATATACTTGTACGTATATAACTTTACATTCAAACCGGTTTTTATGAAACGTTTACAGTAAATCTAATTAATTATTAATCCTAATGATAAACTAGTTACAGAAAACGTCTTATAAAGATAAAAGTTATTTATATCAAAGATATATTAGTAATGAATATGGTTTAAAACTTCCCAGTCCGTTTATTACAAGAATACTTACATATATTGTTTTGGATATCATAGTAGCTGTTGAAAAGGAGATGAGACATGATGTCAGCAAACAGAAAGTTCCAATTAAGAATGCAACTGATATCAGAAAGAAGAATAACTCCGGTTTCTGATCACTGTATCGTGCATATCTGGGTTGAAAGTAATATGCAACCACACCGACGCACGCTGCTCCCAATAACTAAAAAATATACCATTTATTTCATAGGAGTATATAATTGAGTCATAGGAGTTTCCATTGTTCTATGGGTAGACCATAAATTCCCAGTGGGGATATATAGTGTTTCATGAGGTATCAACCTCATGAGTATGCTAGTCTAAAAATAAAGAATATTTTTTATATTTATAACTAATAACATACAATTATTTGAATTTGATATAATTAACTATTATATAAGAGAGGGCGTTTGATTGTTTTCCAATGCATGTTGGGCTACGATGGGTTAGGCCAAAAGCATACTAGGAGACATTAAGACTTTGGCTTAGGTTATCGTAGACGGGGAGGGCGCTTGAGAACGGACACTCACCCGAGTGAATCATAGAAACGAGACGTACAATATCAACTGTAGAACTGAAAGAAGTTCCGAATATAATTCAAGATGACGTTATATGTAAAAGTAATACTCTATATTTAAAATATTTTTTTAAATCTTTGCAAAATGTCGGCAGGTAATAATGTTATAGTGAAAATTTAAGAGAATGTCAGCCAGCGCAACACCTAATTCAGAAAACTATTTCAGATATGAATCACTGCTTGCAGTGTTTAACACTTTTTTATGTACCAATAAATCGGTCAGGTTGAGGATATTAAGTAAAAATAATCATACATTGGCATTGGTAAAGAACGCTCAATGCTTTAACGAGGTCAGTATGAATTACCATTGATAGAAACGAGGATTACAATATGCTGTTGAAGCTTTTCGGTTATAACTGATTTAGTCATTTTTAAAATCGTTTACAAAAATAAATAACAGGATATATATGGACTAACTATATAGTATGAGGATTTTGTAAATTATATGGTATTTTATACTTTTATGCTTTTCAACAATGAATTACAGAGTTAAGTACTTGCAATTTGTTCGTTAATTTTTTTAAAAACTTTTTAGATATGATGTCCTTAATCATAAACACACTACGAGCTTAGACAAATGTAATAGTTCAATCTAAATGTGCATATATTATTTTAACTCATATTGTTCAATACTCGTAAAATCATTGTAAATACTTACTTATCAATACGACTTAAGTAAACAAATTTTATTATAGCGTGTACGCTAGCTGCGACTTGTAACAGAAACATGACATCATTCGTGTATAATTCAAGGAAGTTTTGAAGGATACATACATATAAGTATAAAATACAAAAACAATAAGCGTAAAAATTTAGAAGCGTAATTAATACAATAAAAAATAAGATTTTTATGTGCTTTTTTCTTATTGAACAATCAAACTCAACATCCACCTGACCCTAATTTACGATTCTCAAGTATATTATTAATTCCATAATGGATTCCAAGTTCTTTTCGTAAATGTAAAATGGGTCACATCACGCACGCAATCCACTAGCAGGTCTATTTATAAAACCATAATAGTTACGGATTCGCTTCACGTAGACCTCAAAAATAAATCTTTCTCTGAAATTTCCGTTTGTTCACTATAAGTAGTAACTGATTATACATCCGACATACCAGTTGGGCGAGCTTGAGTAAGCCAGGTAAAGTACCAAGGTAGCCCGAATTGACAAAAAGAGGTGTACCAGATGTAGTAGCGGTTGTCCTTGTTATGGTTACCGTGTGTGACATTGTGATTTACTGAAAGGGAAATATTAAAGATTAAATTATTGGATAGTACAGATATCGGCAAGTTCTTGATTGTCATAATACATCATGACAATTATTAATTTCTAATATTTAACATTATTTGTCTCTTCTTTTGTATATATTTGTATCCACTATAGTTTTATTTTTAATTAATTATTAAACCAATTAGGTGAAAATTTAAATCATACGTTGATAATTCCATCATTTTCAATCATAAATGTCTATGCAAGTCGAAAGCCTACTGCCAAAAATATGAGATAATATTGAAAACTTTTTAGAAGTCCTTTTAGCAGAGCACCTTTACCATTGGATATATCAATATTACTTCCAACCTATATATTTGGAATCGATACCTAATTCTAAAAACAAAACCTTAAACATACAGGTACCGAAAGATTATAATTTCAAGTGGTGTTTGATTCAAACACCACTTATAATTTATAATCTTTCAAACTCAAACAGTTTGAAGACCATTTAATTATTTTTTGTCTCATAAATAAATCACAGAAATTGAAGATACTGTAAGTATTAATTGCTTAATGTCAATAAGAGAACATTTCAATCAAGTCATCGCCCAAAATGTTCGGTCTAGGTCAACACGTTAGCGCGGGCGTGCCAAGATGATAGTTTTATATGGCGAGGCCGCCTGCACCCGTTTGTATATAGCATTACAAAGATTTTATGAAACTTAACCATTTGGCATAATATTACGTTATACATTTCATTCAATAGAAGAATCCGATTTGAGTATGTAACAAATATAATTATTTTGGTTTATAATTTAAAAGTACCATATCATTCTGGATTAGAAACTATAATAATATTTAATAACGTATATCATATCTTAACGTAATACCTACAATATTATAATAATAACAAAACTTAAAATAATCTGATCCTGTAAGCACATTATATGTGAATATAGTTTCAAATGTTACTGATTTGCTATATTAAACAATTAACTATAATGTAAATAAAGCTTTAATTAAGTATGTACTTACCTTTATATTAAATTTGTTATTTAATATAAGTAAATGTGGAAAATCGCTAAAACAGCGCGCAGCTGTGCGAGGTTCTTGTGAACAACTGCTTACTGCAACAAATCAGACGCTGACTCACTTGTTGCTCTGCGCATGCGTAAGGCTATAATATATTATATTCTACCTATATCCTTCAAAATATATAAACTCCATACAATCATGACACACCTGATGAAGATATTGAAGTAAAAGAGATCTCAATAAATATATCAAAATATTATTGTGTATTTAATTATTTCTAAACCTATATAAAGAACTGTATGCCTACTGCAAAGAAATATAATTAAGAGTGATTCACTAGCTATCTAGTATATACAGAGGAGTAGTATAATATGTAGTAATTTAAAGACGATTTACGTTATTCTGTGTAACTCAGCGTCAATAACGATCGAACATACAACTACAGTGTAGCCTTACACCGGACGTTATGAAGAAAGCGTGATGTTAGTGACATAAATAATAGTATATAAGTTGCGCCAATGACTTCGTACGCGACTTGACTCTTAACTAAGCAGATGTTCATTGCTAGAGAAATAACAAATATAAGGATATTTATTTTTCTGCATATTTTACAACTTAAAGATCTCGTAACTACCTGTAAAAAAACAGAACTTACATAAGCCTTGGCTCTTGGCTCCATTTTCAAAATAAAGTACTTCTTGTGAACAAATACTATCTATACATATGATAAATCAGTAGAACTCGTGTCTGTATATTCAATAACTTTAAACAAAAATAATATTATAACCAACTAGAAGTGGTTGTCAAAAATTTATATGAACGCGGGCAAAGTCGCGGGAAAAGCTAGTAAAAATAATATTCTCGTAGGTCTTTTCTCAACTATTGACACACAAGCAGAGGTTCACTGGAGGGTTAGCTAAGATACCTGAGCGACATGACATCATTAAATATTTAATGGTACGCTGTTGATTCGTTTATTTTTATTTCAATCATTCCAATCATTTATAAACTTACCTTTATTACAATATTATAACCTATAACGATTTTTTTTCTTTAATTCAGAAAAAAAAATTTATAGGTACAAAAACAATACTGCTTTTTTTTAATATGCTTTTTCTTTATGCATGTATTGTGTACTCAATCTGCAGCACGATATCTTAAATAGTATATATATCGAATATAGACAAATTTATAATACCTAATAGGTAAGTATAATAATAGAAAGATCTGTTTGTTAACATATGTTTATTATATTTTTACAAATTAGTTTAATTAATCTAGTGTGTAAAATTATTCCATTTAAAAGTAGGTACTTGATTCTTTATCAGATTATATATTAAGGAATTGTAAGTAGATATAAAATAATCTATAGTGTATAATAAATTTATAGTATAGAACTTAACACATCCCTCTTTATAAACTTTAATTAACTTAGAAGTCAACAAATTATGTTCAACAAACCTCAAAAAATTTCTAACAACAAAAAGGGGTCATTATTATATTTATATCATGCCCGTTTTCAATTAACAGGTCATTCCATAATTTTTAATAAACACTTTGAAGTCAATAATGTTATGTACATGTTTAACATTATACACCGACACCAATTTAAAACTAAATTCATTGCCGTAATAATTATCTCGACTAGCCTTTACAGTTTAAAATGAACGCAAAAGATTTTTATTAAGTGTAAAAGTGCATTATGTGTTACTTAGATATAACGAAAATACTCGTGTTTTTATTAAGTAATATATTCTAACAAGAATATAACTATTGATAAACTATACTAAATGTGACAACAACAAACTTTCTTGGACGGTATAGGTTGCCAGTAAAAAATACATTAAACGCGGAAAGTTTCCACAAACATTTTATATGAAATACAGATTAAATATTAAAAAAAAAACTACAAACACGCGTAACATGAACACAATCAGAACAATAAATAGATATTTAATATTGTTTAAAACACAACATATTTTATTGGTACTACATGGCCATTTTTTAATAATTTAGTAACGCCATTTTTATAATATTCCTATACAATTTTCATGAATTCTTTCTTATATTAAAATTCGTCAAATAGTGCACAATCATAAAATATTATGTTCTGTACATTGAGATAATTTTTAAAATTATAACTAACAACAAAATAATATAAAATATTGTTCGGAGGTTAATTGCCCTGAGGTGAGCATCATGCTTGATCTGGCATTCACGCCATGCCTGTAGAACCACTTCTGTGCTCGTTGTACAACAGGAAAGAACTGTACCCGTAGGCCAGCGTATTGAAGATACCGAACACCTGTGGACAAACAATTTTAAATCATTTATAAGTGCATACGTTACTTATTATACGTTTGTACTATTGTAACCTAGTAAACTTATCATTTAGTGTTAGTCTTATTTCAATCTGTTTAGAAATAAAAAAATATAGTCATTTAAATAATTACGTTAAATAATCGTTCGAGAAAACGGTATAAAATAACTGTTCAGGTACATTGGCTCAAAGTTGATCAACAATATATTACGGCCTACAAAATTATTTTGATAAAATATTTATATATTTTTCTTATATTATGATAAGACGTGGACAGATTCATGCAGTATAAATTCCAATGTAAGTTGGCCTTAGGTTTATATGTTGAATCGAGTTCAGCCTAGGTCGGCCCTCATCGGTTGGCCATCATCGGCACACGACCACACGTGTATTTTCAAAATCGCGTGGTTGTATATTTAATATATTTAAGCAAAAGCTGTTGTGGGCGATTAGAAAAAACAAAAAAATGTATCCACGTGCTAATCTGAGAAGAGACTCGATAGATTTTTTTTCATTTAAATTTATTTTCACTTATTCTTCAATACTTATACTGCATCAGTGAAAGAAATCATAGATTCCATGAAGTTACCTAAAAATAATATGAGAGACAACTAGAAGTGCTTGTCAAAATCGACTAGAACGCGAGCATAAGTTGGTGTATAATAAAAAAATCTTTGTAGTATCAAAATAACAACTTTTCCTAAATTAGCGTTAATAAACTATTTAATTACCGTAAAATTTAATATTACTAAAAACATTTATAAATCAGTGTATCATAAAACCGTAAACTATTCAGCGTTTCATTTTATATGATTGACTTTCAGATGATCCGTAAATTACGTCATTGTAGGCAATAATCTTATCTACACATTCTGTATGATTCATTCTTTTGAGTTCGTGACAAAGATAATCTCACTAGTAGGAGATTCCACTTTAAAATACTTTTAACAGTTTTATATACTTACAGCAGCAGCAACATTGCGTCCGTAGCTTCCATAAATTGATGTGAACATCACTATGAAGGCGATGAGATAGAAGAGAGTCTCTAATGCAGTGCTTAGCAGTTCCTGTAATAATTGTGTTCGAAGTATTAATTCCACGTAAACATAAACCAGTATTGCGGTCAACTATAATTTCAACAATTCCATAAGCTTTACTTAGGACTATTGATTCTTAATTTTTCTATATATCATGAAAGAATATAAGTTACGTACATTTATTAATTAATCGTAATTCCTAACCAATCTAAGGTGTTTTACTTAAGAGGCTTTTTGACACAAAATGACACAACTTTTAAAGTAATTTTTAATGAATATGAAATTAAAATAATGTCACGTTTGTATATCATGCAGCCATTAGCATGGTCTAATTAATAAACCTATTATTTACTACTTCTGTAATAGTTTCGTCTAATATGAGTATGTTAATTATTATCATGTTATTAACGGACTGGGAATTAAAACATCGTTTTTAATTAAATTGGTTTTCTAAATATCGATTTGATAACTATAGAGACTTAGAATTAATAAAATTTTGTAGAACTGTAACATAATTGTAATACAAGTTTTTTATAATTTAAAAATAAGTGAAGTATATGTATAAAGTCTTTGAAGTACATAAACGACCGCAATCGTTTACAACCAGGTAAACTGTATGCTCGTTTGCCTTGCTACAGTATATAAAAAAAAAAAACCAATAATTATAAAGCTTACAGATAAAACCCAATTGATAGGTATCTTCAGAGCATCTCTAACGCTGAGCAGGTATACAAAACTCCACATAAGAGTTGTGATGAAGGCAGTCACTGCCACGAACACGTACCACGAGGAAGCGAATGGTGTACCCAGTGACATACATATTATACCAAGAATCTGAAAATAAAAAATAACAAAATTTAGCTACTTTGTATTAAAGGTATTTATTGTAATGTCTAAATATGTATACTCTAAATAATGATTAAGAACAATAATTGCATCAAAAAATGACAAAAATACTTTATTTATCCAACCTAATGGGACTATTTTTGTGCTTGATTTTAGACTAAATACTAGCATACGTATAAACTTAAGTCAAATATTCATTTCTTTGTTTATTTCCTAATCGGCTTTTGCGGCCTCACTACACCCTACATCTAGTCTAGACAGTAATATTGATTTTTAATTGTTACAAATGGTGGAGGAGGTTATATTCTCGCGCGTATATTTTATTTTCTATATTTTTTACAAATTATATACCTTCTATTGTTGTCGAATACAAATTGAATTTGATGATTCTAGTATAGAGTTACAGAATATGTAAAGTCGGTGCTAAGTTAATTTTATTAATAAATACCATAATGAAATAAATGCTTAGATTAATAACAATATAAACTGTTCTAAAATTGCTTCTTATAAAATAACATAATATAATGAATTACTTTTTAAGTGCTACTTAATTTATAAAGACTACTAGAGAAGTATAGACATTGAAATCACAAAATGTAAACATTATTTTTTATATATAAACATAGAGGACTGCTTATAAATGATTTTAGATTTCGGTCAGTATAATAATTTGCTTAGGTAATTGAAATATCTTAGCGGTAATATCCTAGTACCACTAGGGCAACGGTGCTAGGTAAATGTCCGGCTTAGCCTCTCCTTCCCCGAGAACCGGTTTCATATAGCTGCATGGAGCCAATGCCGGAACGCGCGCGACCTAGCTGCTGCAATGTTCGCAAACAGGTGTTATTTAAACTTTTATGGACTAATGAACAATGTACATCACTTGAGTGATGCTTTAATGTCCAATGACTGAACAACAATAGAACTAAACAACTCAAATTTATTATCTTTGTTAGATATGCTTAGATTATTTCAACTACTGATCTAATCTCATTGTCATTGGCTTTAGAAATTGTTTATGAATTTTAACAACTTAGCCGTCCTTGTACACAGCTAGTATTCTGACATATGTCAGTACACGATAATAAAACTTTCGAATTTTACAAACTGGCAATAAGTTTTTTACATCTTTGTATCTGAACAAAAAAATAGCGCTCTACCTGTACGTGTGCATGCAGATTTAGAAAGTGAATTTGGTTAATTTTGCAAGATATCTCATATTATATTTTTAAAACTGCTTCTATCGTTCTTATGACCGTCAAAAGTAGATTATTTTCATTATTTCAATATTTTTTGTGTATATATTTGGATTAGGCAAATAATAACAAGTAAACTTCCTAACTAGTCCCTGTGCCATTTTTTTCACACTAATTAGGTAATTAATAATGATTTCGAAATTACAATATTTAAACTAATGGTTTTGAAATAAATGCAACAAAGACGCTTAAAGTAAACGAGGCCAAAAATCGATGTCATGTGTGTGACGCGTGCGCAACGTTGGCTGGTGAAAGTGCGTACGGCGTACCGGCTCCAATGTGCCACGCATTCACAAGGGACTCCACCTCCATTGCACTTCTATCAATGGCAGCTCAGGCCATCGACGTTGATACATGTTGAAATTTTGCTCTAAATAACTACTATACGATAAGTAAGAGGCCCGGATGTCCGATACAACAGAATACTGATAAGGTAATCTAACCTACAAATGTGAAATACGTGTGTAAATTAATTTATATATTGTTACCAACTGTATTCCGCGTTACACACGCGTAGATTGTATATTACAATAAAGGGTATTTTTCACCATATTAGACAGAAAAAATTTCACACCGAATATTTCTCCGTAAGCAATTTGAAAAAAATATATGCATATTTAAATTATTTGTCATAAACCTTATTTCTGCAAACTTAAGAAATAATAAATAGTTTTCTATATAATTTTTCCTCTAATTACTCCAACATTTTCTTGCTAAGTCACTCATAATTTATCGTCTCCAGGGTCCATCTATTTATGTACTAGAATCCATCAAAATCATTAGCAATTTATATGTGAAAGCGTAACAAATAAAGCATAAATACAACTAATTAAACCTGCCTATTTAAGTCTAGTCAAGCCTGTTCTGAAAAACCAATTTATTTATACGAGATATAAGTAGCACCAATCATCCACACAATAGAAAATACATACTTTTATATAGTTACTCATTATTTCATAAAATAACAAGGCTATTAAAATAAAATGAGAGTTAAAAAACATTGAAACTTTTATGATAACAATTTTGTATCTGTAAAACTTGAATAAACTTTAACACGAAATTTTCGGGTCAGTGGGCATGTACCGCACGTATTGGTCGACACACCCGAAAAAGTTTTGATGCTCATCTAGCGTACTTCCCAACATAAAACCTATACCTAGTCTTATTATGTTGTCACTTTTAGTATATTTTTGTTTCCTGATAATAATATTAATTATTGGACAATCTGTTTATTAGACTCAATAATAATAAAGACGCAAAAAAAGTTGTTTGAAATAAATATAGTTAGGATTTTTGGCTGTCGGTAATAAGAGACGAACCTATTGATCCACATGGCTATCCTAAAATATATTAAGGTTTACGTTTATTATATTACATAACAATGGCCGAAAGACAATGTCGGTCACTTATAAAGTTGGTTAACTAAAAATAGGATTTTCCTGTCAATGACCTGAGTGAGTATGCGCTTCCCGTTACCACACCTCGCTCCACTTACAGCTGTTCCCCCTAGCAACATAATCACAGAAAAAAAGATTGGAAACTTCCTATATCTTCTGGTAAATGGTACAATGACATATAAACGTTTCAAAAGACGTTCTAAGCGTTTCATGTTTACAAACTCAAATACATTTACCCAATTTTTATAATAGTCTAGAATAGAAAAATAATGGTGTTTTGTCCTGTACCACTGATCATATTGCAGTTCCCAAATTAATCTTGAATACCTGACAATACATATATTGTTTGACGCAAACTGACTAATAAGGTATGGTAAGCTATTCAAGTAATAAGTAAAAGGCTGAAATAAATAGACATTGCTTGAGTAGGTATGAATTTAAGTCTTGAATATCGACTATGGCGTGCTATCGCATCCGATCGAAACAATGACCTTGATACGGGACATTTAATACATACATACTACCTGACGCGCAGTTTACAAGGCATCGACAATTCAGATACGTTTCAATGAAAGTTTTTTCAATTTCGTTGCCCTCAAATCCGCAAGCGTGACTTCCTGATCAGTGGTAACTGTATCACAATAAATTAAAAGATTTGAAGCTTTATATTAAATATTTCGTGATGTAATTACACTTGGAATCAGAACATACAAGTAAATGCATCCCTAATAGACACTTAATATTCGTATACATATAACTAATTTATTTATGAAAATACCAATATGAACGGGTGAAAAAGTTATTAATAGAATTCAAACAAAACAAACTAAAATCTTCGGGAATGTTGATCGAAGATGCTGCTACAAACAATTGTTGGAGCTTTGAGGCAAATGTAAATGGAATGAGGTCACGAGCTAATAATATTGTTGAGCTTTAAAAATTGTTCCTTTCCTATTCTTAACAACAAATTAAGAACCTTAATATCTTTTCACATCCTTTTTGCAGTTAAGTGGCCTAGCAGCGGTAATTGTTAATTAAAAGATCAAAAGTCATGACTCGACTTTTGACGTTTCTTCATTTTGGTGCTTAGTCATTACTGTGATCCACTACTAAATGAGTCTCTAAGGATGCAGTTGATGTCACCTTAGAACAAAATACCGAACCTAAAACTAAATAATAGCATCTTTAAGGCTTCTTGAATAAATTCCAATTGGTTAAGGAGAGATATGTTAAGGAGACTGTCAATGAACTATTACTGTACAAGCTACGTCAAATAAAATATCTAAAGTAGATAAATATACCATTTTTTCAATATTAGAGTTCTAATTTAGAATTTGTAAGAAAGAGTCAAGTTGAAAAATCTATTAGAATCTACATTTTTTACTATTACATAATACCTTTATTCTGAATAATCCAATAATCAACACAAGCTAGTCGCAGACAAAGAACAAGAGAAGCGACCTCTAAAAATAACTGTTGCTGCCAGAGAAAATAAATATAAACGGTAGTAAACGCGAATAAAAAACGTGACGTGACATAATGTTACAGCTTAGTGCGATTCTGTTGTAGTATTAACTATTTGCATATTCATTCATTACTCTTAGATTATCTGTTATAAAGGATTTTTCTATTATATCTTATAATACTAATATTTTTTACTGAAAAATAATGATTATGTTATTTACATTTGTTTTTCCTATTGAGGCGACGTCAATCTGTAGGATGGTAGAAGTAACTTATTTTATTACCAATATACTACTTCATTAAAATTATTTATTATTTAACAAAACAGTGATCAGTGCCACATATTCTAGCATCAAGCAACCATCCTACTTTTCTAGAGAAAATAAATATATATCGCTAAAAAAATATTCGTATTCCTGTCAGAAAAATGCAACTTTTTGTTTGCTTATTCTAATAGGTATTTAACGTTTCTCTTTTATCACGCTCCGTTAACTTGAACACAGTTGAGAGATGAGACATGAAAACAAAACGTCATTTTATTTGTAGGAATTTAATGTCTGTAATTATAAATGAAAAAACGATACCACAAGAAAACCCAAAAAACAAGCTTCAACTCATGGTCCAATCACTAGATCATTTTCAATGAATTTCTTTATGATGCGATGTGATATAAAGAAATTGACGTTATTAGGCACAGTTATATAAGTGAAGTCAATAAAGAACGTATCAAAAAAGTTTCTGTATTATTAATCATCGCCCCGCAATTTCACCCGCAATAATTTCATGTACTTATAAATATTGTTTAATGTCAAAAGAAACATCACAGACTCTCATATTTGCCAGTTAAACTGACTGCCAGAATTCCATGGGCTTTCTCCTGCCAGTGAGAGTCCTGTGAAAATTAGCCTACTCGTAATGGTTTCGGAGAATCCCTGAACTAACAGGTAGACGTACAAAAATTTTATAATTTTCTTCTATTATAAGTACGGGATATAAATAGGAATGTATTTAGGAAAAACTTTTCACATTACAAATAAAATTTCATATATGCTACTAGTCTATATCAATGTTTGAAAATATTAAAAAAGAGGTGATTTTTAAATACATCTCATACATCTCATACACAACAGAACATAAAAATCTTGTTATTTAGTATCTATGTTATTTAGTATAAATTTAAAAAGAACCTTTTTATGTTATACGTGGTCAGACTTCGTACCATTATCTTGGATTAGCGGCTTCAATGATTATATTAATCTTTACGGAAAATGATGTAATACTTAATACCAATAGCATATTTTATTGGAAAACTTTAATCAAACTTCATGCGTCTGAAAATTATATGAGATCATTTACGTAAAATTCAAAATCTCCCTTTTCATTCTATTTGATCCGATTACCAATAAAGGCATATCGGTGAATACTATATTTTTCTAAGAAATGGCTTTCTTACTGATCGATACCTAAAAGCACGAAAAGTGAAATGATGAGAAACGTCAGGTTGTAAGACCGGCTTTACCATGTCAACATCAACCAACGCACGCCACGACGCCATTGGGCCAGTGTTGACGCTAGAACTACTTTCATTTTGATACCAGCTTTCACCCACCTGATACGTAAAGTTATGCACACTACAATCTGTTCTAAAGGTTCCTAACTCTCAGTAAATCTGTGTTCGATCATTTAATAATACAAGAAATAATAATTACTTTCACATTATCCACATAATTTAATACTAACAACTGTATAAAGCTATGCATCACTGTTTCATATTTAAAAAATAATAATTTAGGTTTTTGGGTACTTATATTTTAAAAATCGTCATATAGAGTAGCTCAAAACTCTCTGACGTTAGTAACGTTATCGCAGATGATCTTAATTACAGTGGCATAAAAAATTTTAGTGAACTCAAAAGCGCATATAAATATTTAGATTGAGCACCTAAAATTGCCCTCGACATCTTATTTTATGCAATTAATCTAAGTCATGGAACGAGAGCAGATGTTTAAAATGTATATATGACTAGTTTTTGCCCGCGGCTTCACTCGCCTTCATGTCGATTTTGTTAGTCACTACTAGTTGTCTATCGTATTATTTTTAGTTAAATTAATTTCATTAGTACAGACACGCGATTTCTACTGATTTCGCATGTATGTGTAGATATCATAACCAAAAACACGTATACGATTTATATCAATTATGTGAGGCCTTTTACTCTTATTTATATGCTATAAAATTTTAAGAAAATTATTTCAATAGTTGGTAAAAGATAATGGAACTAAGTGTAAGCCATCTATCTATTTATACTCGTAATTGCCAATAATAATGCTGTTAATAATACAGTAAGCTATTATAATAATTGCTGAGGGACGATAGATATCGCTTATACAACTACAAAAGTAAAAAACGTATAAAGTCGATATACGTTACGTATCGTTAAAACAAAGGACTCAGTTTTCTTAGTCAACATTTAAATTTAAAACAATTGCTATTGATATTATCGAATGTTTGATAAAGTATGAATAAAACCGTGAATTGAATTGATAACATAAGTAGATAAATCAAAAATTCTGAGAAAATATGATCGATCGACCATAGTACAAACAACAAAAACATACTATGGCTTAACAATTTCTTACACGTAGCCTTTTTAATACTTTTTATGGCCACCTGAAAATAACCGATAAAAAACTATGAGTCATATAAAATTAGTTTAAGTGAACATGAAATAATTATATTATATACAAATAAAGCTGTCTTTATATTTCGGAAAACGATTAAGAGGTACCCCCTAATCTTATGTTCTTCATTAAAGCTTTCCATTCCTTTTTAAATTAAACCCCTTCTTTATACGATAACTTTAATATTTTTGCTTAGAAGATTAGCACATTTCGCTCATATGATTATAAAATGACAATGTACTCATTATATTACAACAGCATATTAATGAAATAAAAATGAAAGGTCATATATAATTCTAGTTTCAAAATTAATTAGTTTCCCTCAGAATTGCGTGAAAAGAAATGTTATTTACGTATAGTATTAACATTTTTCATTTCACGCATGCATAGAGCAGTATTTTATTTCTAATATATTTTTTTAATAACCTTTACGATATTGCAGTTCAAGAAATCATATTTACCAAAAAAAATACTGTGATGTCTAAAATACCGACTTCCAAAATTGAACTTTAAACAGATATTTTCTGCTGTGGTGAACAATTATGGATTTGCGGATTTTTGTTTTCTATAGAATCATGCTGAACAAAAGTTGGTTCCAAAAAATAAAGTGTCTATTAAACTATTTTTAAATCACACATTAATAAATATACATTGGCAAATTGCGGAGCTTACAAACTAGACTAACTGTGACTAACGTAATATTTTAGACGTTACTATAATTAGACAAATAAAACGCACCATTTAACACCGACTAAATTGGCTAATTTTAAATATTTAGTAATTTTAGATATAGTTACACTAGTTTAGCATCCGGAACCACTGTCATACATTCGTTTTTACCAACCGAATTTCCATGGGAAAGATTATTTGAGACTTATAAATATTAGGCCCCTAACATTAATACTGGAACGCCTCATGCGGCACACATAGCTAGTTTTGTAAAATTTTTAAACATTCAATTCACATTCATGTCAACATAAAGGTGATTCTAAAATTCGAAGTACGTAAGTAACTATTGAAAACTAATATTATCGGTGCATATTCGTTTACAGATCTTCCCTTAACTAGCACAAAAGTGAAACGTGCAAATTATAACAATTTAATTTAATAAATAGTTGGTATTTAATAATCATAAATGGAGATATTTTTATAAAGAAGAGATCAGTGTTGGCGTACAATCTTAATATGTAACTTGCCACTCTATCCTAATAAGGTTTGCGCCATGTTTATTATGCAACAAATATGTATAGTAGAACAGCAAATATATATGTATAATGAATTATTAAGGGGGTGTGGGATTCGTCTTTCGGCCATAAGTCGTTTATTGCCAATATCACTTGTATGTAATATATTTTATTTATAAGCATGTTAATCAAGTAAAATCAGTATCAGTGGAAAATTAATAATGTTCAGATATTTGTTTTTTTTTTTTATAAACGCCTTCATTAACTCATTAACATATTATAAAACATTTGCAGCATTTCTTACACAAATTAAAATTTAGTCTGCAATATTGTCAATAATTAAATTTTTCGTAACATGCAACAGGGTAAAAACCTTATTAACTTTAAACGTACTAGCTACTGATTAATATCACCACAGAGGTTGAAAGTCAATGTTTTTATTTTCTTCCAGATTATTTATTTATTTCATTATAGGCATAATGACCTTATAATTCTATCACGCACATATACTAATATTGTGACCATGCTTCATACATGTTTTATTAAGAAATTTACGGAAATGTAACATATATTATGATTATTTACTCTTTAATTAATGTGTCCTATTGACTAATTTTAAATAAAGTAATGTTGAAGCCTCACTGTAAGCAAATTACTTTCCTATTATTACGTAATAAATGAGTCGTTATGACATGGAAAATATTGCTTAATTACAAGATTTTAGAATTTCGATTAATTACATCTATTTTCATTAATTAATTATAATACATTTTATATTTCCTACGAATTTGCGCAAAAATAGAAATTAAGCACACCTTCAGAGCCACTTGATTGCTCTATAACTTTTTATAAGTAACTAACTAGAAGTAAATCAATAATATTACAAAAAATGAAAGATTAGTGACGAATTATCATGTTAGCGTTGGCTTAAGAGTATTTGGTATCTAGGCTTGTATGAAATGTTTGACGCTTCACGTTAATATTATTACAAACCCAAGGTCGCCTTGCTAGAATTTTCGTGACTTTAAAATTATGAATCACTTAATGTCATGTCTTGTGTTGAATGTAATACGAACACATGTTGCTCATGTAAATCGCTTCGTAATCTTCGCAAGGATTCTGTCAGAAACGGTCGAGTGTATAGGTAATGATGACGGCATCACCAACTTATAGGCTATACTGCTATAGTTTATTTTTGTAATTCTACAATATACCTAAGGGAGAAATATCACCGCGTCATATACATATACATCAGGCAGTCATATATCGTCACATATACGTTTATATACCTAAAATAATTTATAATAATGGCGCCACAATGACTTAATGAATGTTATGTCGTCACCCTTATATATAGTTGCATGCTCAGTTGTGTCATGTTTATCTAAATTGTTTAAGAAATGCGCAGCCGCATCATTCTTACCTAAAAAACTTATAATACTTTAAGAAAGTACTATATTACACGATAACTTTATACCTACATTTTTGTTACATGGTCCTGCCCAGACCCCGTGTCGACCTTAATACCTACGGATGTCCTCCTCACAAGACTTTCTAAGCTAATTTGAATGCAGTCATAATAATTCTCTAAATGTGACCTCGATAATGATTATACAATGCATTTAATTATACGTAAGAAACAAAAGTGTTAACTAGACATAAACGAAGGACACGCTTGAGTAAGGTAGGTAGGTAACTACTTGTCGTTACTCACTAACTGCGCAATGAAACTCGTAAAGTATATAAATAAGAATTATCACACGCTGTGTTGAACAGTTTTTAAAAATTTGAATATACTTCGAGCGTATAAAACGACAAAAGCGTTATTATCTTTTTTATAATGGTCTACCGATTTGATAAGCAAAGCAATACTCACCAATTCAATAACTTTTAATAAGCCAGGCGTCGATTTAAAATATTCAACATCGATTTTGATCCAGTCCAGGGCACCACCTTGCTGCTGTTGCGGCGACGCCTGTTGTGAAGCGGGTTTGTTATGACCGTCGACCGTCACCACTGTCTCAGGAGCCATCATTATTTTTCTTAATTTTTTTGGATATAAATAATTCAATATACTGTAATTTCAAAACACGATCACACACTTAAAACTTCAGCACAGTAAAGACACGAGATACATTTTCGCTCAGCGAGTCTTAAACGTAGTATAGTGCGTACGGCGTGCAACTATAGAATGGCGGGGAAGTGGGAACTAGAATGGTATTGGGCTATTGGGTGGCGACTGTCGAATACCGACCGTCCCCGCGTCGTTCGTCGCGCTGCCTGTCGGTTACCGCTACGAAATGCACGGAGCTATTGTGGTGGTGTCGGTTGGCTTGCTTGCTCACTGACGGTATTTCATGTATAAACATACCAACCTCATAAATAATGTAGAATTGTAGAATGTCTATTAACCGGAACCTAAAGATTTAGAAACTATTAAGTTTGGTATACATATTTTAAATTATATATCTATGCGGGTGACAATATATGTTATTACCAAACCACTTTACAGTAAAACAAATTCTTCAATCCTTCTTTGCCTGACTCTGAATTCTTGAGACTTTTTCCTAAATGGACATGAGCATTGTTGGTTTTAATAATCTTTGCAACTAGATGTAACATTAAGGTCATGCCATGCGTGTTCTACGTTCAGATAATCAAAATACTCTAATATAATATAATATTATAGTTAAAAAAATCATAGTTGCACATAAGGCAACATGCCGCGAATATATATAGTCTGCTTCCTGCGAAAAGCCGAAAAATGAAGTTTGTCTTTTTGAGACAAGCGCATTTGAAAGTTGCGTTTCTATTATACTTGCAAAGTTTTCAATGTAGCTAATTCTGTAATGTTAGGTGGTAGCATTTTTAAAACTGTATAACAATATTTATTTAATTTTCTTTTACAATTAAAACTTGATTTTCTACATAAAGATTATCGTACAGAAACTGCTGGCAACTATTAGGCGTCGCCTTTGTGACTATGTATTTTATTAATTTGGTTATCTAATATTTTTGGATTTTGCATGAACAATAAAGGTTTCAAGTATAAATCTTTGAAATTTCTAAGCAACTTATCACCTGTAAGAAATAAAATAATCACCAATTATATGTTTTGAACTCAAAAACATTGTACATGGGTAGTGTATATAATACACTACACACACTGAAATGAAATCGCGCCATCAAATGTTAACTACCAGAGAAATTGGTAAATTTATTGAACACACTAGTTTAAAAAAAATATATCGAAAAATAGTAATATGTACATTATACAATACAAATATCTTAAAGATGAATAAGAATATTTGTTATACTATAAATAATTTTATGAACATATTAGATACTGCAGTGTGACATATCTTTGAAGGCAGGCTTTCTTGCATAACCTCTTGTTTCCACATTGCCAACTTGGTGAAAAACTCATTTGATGACCATATATAAGTTGAACTATTTAAAATAATATATAAATATTAAAATCAGACTAAATAAAACTATTAAGTTCATGGTTTCTGAATTTAAAAAATATTGTCAGACCATAAGGTAACCAAACTCTTTTGCTTCTAAAGTATTGAAACCTATTTGAAAAGTACCTACTTATTTCAACTGAAACTATTTAATGCATACATTAATTAGTCGACCTTTTATATTCATCACAATGAAGTATTGGTGTGTATTTGTAAAATTTCTACATTTATAATTTCATATTCTCTCTACATAAATAGATTAATATTAATTTGATAAAAAATAAAACAAACAAATATTTTTTCCGTATATTAGATTAGAAGAAGAAACCTAATATTTTGCCTCCGAGGTGTTTCCGTCTAGCTTCTTCATGGTCCATGATACCTCCACTGGTAGTAAGCACTAAGTATCTGTAAAAGAGTAAGATGAAAATAAATATCTAACCTTAGAATTACTTAAAATGCTATGACTAAATTCCCTTTTGCATTAATATTACCTACTACAACTTAAATTTCACAACTTGTTAGATCTATACGTTTTGTTGTTAAAAATAATATTTTATATAAAAATATTAGTTTTGTTGTCAAAATCAAAGGTTTCAGGTAAAAGTGTTGACAGGTATACAGAGACCAAAAAATAACCTGTCAAATTACTGTCACTTTATTTAGCAGCAATAAGTTATTTTATTTGTACACAATAGCTTTAACAATGTTCACTATAGAGTAACACCAAATTATACTATTGTGAAATTGTTTAGCATAACATAACAAATAGCAACCAACAAGATCTATTGGTGATTCGCGGTAGTTATGCATAAAATCTTGTACATAGGCTCTATATACAGAAAAAATTCTTGAAAAATAGCAACAAATTTATATTGTTAATTATATTATTCTGGAAACTGAACTTATTAAGATCATAAATGCTTTAACAATATGAAAAATGATAAAGTTTTAAAAACTTGTTCAGTATAAACAGTCATAGACATCAATCTATATTATACAAAGGTTTTGACAGTGTATAATAATATTATGTTAAACTACTGTAAATAGACTAAAGATAGATACCAAACAGTAAAAAATTATAAGTTCACTTTCAGCATAAATAATAACAAATTATATCAAACCAGATACAACCCTAGAAAATATTTAAAATAATCAATTCTTAAACAAAATTACATACCCAAATTGTCGAGAAGGCAATAAGTTAGTCCACCTTTCTATATCATTGATGGGTACATCAAAGCGGGGTGAAATAACCCCACATTTGTTTAATCTGCCCGTCAAATTGACGACAATTTTTCCTGCTCTGTGATCGTCGACAATTTCAAATTCTCCAATGTAACCATGCTTCATCATCACAGTAAGAAACTTTACAATAACTTTAGAACAAGGCCGGATAAGCACTTGCCGTTTTCCTCGTTTTTCTGCATTGTGAATAGATTTTAAAGCATCACTCAATACGTTCATTCGCACCATGGCTGAAATTATAAAATAATCAAAATTACTACAAATACATGTAGTTATAACCTTACAGAGCTGTAGTTAAACAATAATACACTAAGGTACAAAGGGGTGTAACACTTTCCCTTGCAGCCAAAATAATCTTTGCATAACGTTTAAAAATAAATAAAACCACGAAATGCTAAGTTATCAATTCATAATATTATAAATAAACGATGATTACCTAGGATTTAAAACCCGCCTCAACTTTCCGTAATGACAGGCTAGCTGAAAAAGAAATTCTTTACTCGCTTTGTTGTCATACGTCAAAGTCAGATGTCATGGTTCATGACATTGGATACTTCCTTCCACAATCATTAGACCAATTCTACACTTCTTGATAATATTTGCACAGAATTTTTATAGCAACTGCCAACCTATATGGCGACTGATTTCTAAATATAGTAGAAAAGAAAAGAACTAATCGTATTTAATTCTTGATAGGTAAAACTAAAGTTTAAAGCTACATAAACTAACCAGAGAGACAAAAGGTTACCTTTATATTTATGTCAAAGTCGTTAATACATTTTCTTACACTTCTCAGAAATAAACTTATGTAATTCACACACATAATGTTGAATTATATTTTACTATTTCAGAATATAATTTGATAGTGCTTAAAATAATACAAGGCTTTCTTAAGTTATACGCTGCCGGCGACGGCATATAATGTGAACAGTCAGTATCGTTAAAAAACTTCATGACAGTGATAATTTGAATAGCAAATAAGTGACTTTTTGTAAAACGTCAATGTCATAAAAATGAAGCTGAACATCGTCAATGCTACTGCTATACGCACCAGTTTTGACTTTTGAGTTTAGCGATGAAAGCGTCCTTCAGCTATGAAAGAGTGATTGCAAAACGAAGTTTCTGAAACTTTCAAACTTTGTAAAAGTTTTAGGATAAACTTAATTATAATCTTAGTGTGTTGGAATGTGAAGTGTGGTTTTTGTAAAAGAATATGTGAAACATATGTCAAGTTAGTAAAGTTAGCTACTTTATAGGGCATATTATAAAGTTGAGTGAACTTTTGTACTTTGCTTGTTGGCTAATGGTATTTAAATCCCACAGGTACTAACGTATCCTTTATGTTGTGGTGAATATAAATCCTAGCAACGCAATCAACATGAGGCGCTTTTCTGGAATTTCAAGTGTCTTTATTGTTAACAAAATATAATGATTAATACAGACGATGTGCTCATGTAGTTATCAAAAAATTGTGATTAGTTTTATGTTATGGAAGAATTGGAGCGGTGGAAAAAAATGTCACTGAAATTAGAAATTCTTGTTTTTGTTACCTGCTTCGCACGAATTTCGACAGCTGGGGACAGTTTAGGTAAGTTTTTTTTCTTTTATTTACATGACTAAACAATAAGTTACTATTACCGCATAGCATTTATATGAACTGGTTTATTACTAGCGACTCGTCCTGACTTGGCATGGTTTAACGGTTTCACATTAGCGTGAATTGTGTCCATAATGTGTTCGTGTATATTAAGAAAATAATTTTAAATTGACTCGATAAATATTAATCAAAAGTAAATTGGAATATAGAATTCCCAATTTAAGTGACCGTTGCTTTTAATAAAAAAAATAAGTAAAGGGTGAAAACAAAGTAATGTTTTAATTCGACTAGTTTAGTATATCATAGCTATTTCATCGAAATTGCAAAACTTTATGATACAGTACATTTTTTCCTCCGTTGACTGGCTTATAAACAAACAAGGCGGAATGTTTTCCGACGAGAGAATAGACATTTTAACAGAAGTCGTCTCGGAAGCATGGATTTTCAATTTTAATGCTGCAAAAGTTAATCACTCCTATTTTTGTATTTTATAGTTATGACTAATTCTACGAACACGCAAAATTGCGAGTACTTACATTAAATTTGCGTGTTGTTCGCAAAGATTTATTTTAATTCTAGGCATTAAAACGTATTCTATTTTTTGTATTACTTATCGATAAAAATAAAAAACTGATTGAAATTTCTTGAAAATCGAAGTTACGACCGCGAATTATTATAAAAATAGTCGGTTAACCAAGTCCTTTATTGAAACTAAATATTATATATTTAATTAAGTTAATTATCGCATTGAAAACGCTAAAAATTGTTTTGATTACACAAATATTATAAATAGTTATTATATAGCCCACTTAATTGTGCTTTGCAATAGATACGGAAATTTATTGACGCCAAAACATATATTTCTGCCCTTCATAGTCATTTCACTTATATTCAGTGGTACGCAATCGGAACAGAATTTCTACATCTGTCTTACATAGTTGGTGCTCGAAAATATGACTAGAAGTATATTATGTTTATTTGAAAATATAGTGTAAATACGATAAACATTGCTGGAATCGGGCTTCAAACTTAGAAAAAATATTGTACCAATCATTTCTAATGGCATCAAATAGGTCTCAATCTCCTCTGACAATTTATATTTCAAATAATTCTTTAAAAGTAAGTACTATTTTAGACTAGACGTATTATACTTACTTCATGCATCAAGATGTAGGCAGTATGTATGTCTTAGTGAAATATGACTGCTCAATCATAATACTTAATGAACTTTGCCAAGTTAAAGTGGTGTTTAAAGATTCAAGAACAAATTAAAACTTGAATGACATATTATAAATGCAGACAGTTAGTACTGCTTGAATTTTACTTTAAATTATTAGATAATAAATTAGTGCATTATTTGATGATCCTTGAATTGTAGATGTACTTACGAGTGACTGAAAGTTTAGTAATTTAAAAAATGTTATCAAAGATGTAAATATAGAAAGGCGTTATGAAAAAGAAAACAGAGAGAAAGCAACAAAAGTTTACTAGTACGAAGAAAAAAGGTATGATACACTTCCCTTTCACAGAACTCTAACTTTTTCTAAGAAATGGCAAATAGCAGATAAGCAAAATAAGGCCCGTATTTCAAAAGGTGACTGAAAATGCAATTTGAACTTGATCATTGTAAAAATACTAAAGTTATACGTATTAGAAAAAGTGTCTGACAAGTAAGCATAGTTCTCGGGAACTAGAATTTAAGACAGTCCCAATGAAACTAATTGAAAAAGTAAAATAAAGTACATTACATAATGTATTACTTACTGAAATATTTTATTTATATTATGCATACATTGTTTATATACATATTAATAACTACGAAAACAGTAATTGTATCCTCGAGGTGAGATTTACGCGGACGCAGGCGAAGCGGAACTGAATACGTCTACATGACCCCTTGTACTCAAAGTTCAGTGTCTATCGTTAACTTAAACCTAGCTATGCTGTTATAACTTCTCAGTGCACCTATCCCGTGCCAAGTGATGGCTAATACGAGACCTGTTTAATAAGTACTTTGGGAACAAAAACCTTTGCGCCTAGCGACATTCCAGGGAGTTCAGATTCTTAGAACATTTTGTAAATGTTTAGTAGTGCATTAAATTCATTCAAAACATTTTCTTTACGTTCTCCACTTGTCAATATATCACTATACCATGGCATATGATATGACACTTTATGACTGAATAACTCTTTGAAAACTCTGAAGGACGTGAGAGTACTAGCCGTCGCACAAAAATGCATTCAGGAGCACGAACGCAAAAGTGCCACGGGAACACATCAATGCATTTTCTTCCTCGATAATATCGCGTATGTACTTAATGAGAAAATGTTTAGTTAACTTGCTATTACTATTCTATTATATACCACTAACGCACCCATGTACACTCGCCTTGAATGATTTTTTTTATCAAAATCGATCAAGTCGTATAAAAGATCTTTAATCACAAA
>JAOSYY010000013.1:4825728-4902839 GCA_025727935.1 Hebomoia glaucippe | reverse complement strand
CATAGATCACGTGCCGACAGTTTGAAATAATTGTGTTACCTGGAAATTACCATGTCCCTAACTTTTTTCTAATGTAACATGTTATTAATCTCCTTCATAAACTTATATTTGTTATCCATTAAATAAAATGAAAACAAAAAATATTTTTTTCTTATCTATACTATCTTGCTTTTTCAAACTATTATTTTAAATTGCTGCTAAAAAGCAGCTTGGTAGTGATGGCTCTATAATGTAGACAACCTTATGTTTAACATACATAAGGTCACACTATTTCTAAATATATTTTTTTAAAATACGTAATAGTGCGTTTTGTAAATACGTAAGTATTTGCCATTCATAAGGAAGAAATTAAAAAAAATATATACACAACTAAAATTAAAAAGGTAAATGTTAAAATTTATGCAGTGATTTTAAATTTTATTTTCAAATGTAATAATGTAATAATTTTGTGTAATCAATAAGAGTTAACCATATAATAATTTAACTAAATGCTAGGATGGCGTTTATTCTTGTATTGTGGCCTGAGAAAGAATTAAAGATTACATCAATTACAATCAAACACAGGAACTGTTTTCTGTGGCTTTGTTATATGAACTGCTTAGGCAAGGGCGTAGCTGTGATTTTTTTTGTAATTATAAACGAATAAGGATAATTTTAAAGGATGATGAAAATATAATTATTAAAAGGTTTATTAATATAATCAATTGTTAAGAGTAGCTGCTAATACCAACCTCTCTAGTTAAAATAAGAATATTTTTATAAAACTTAAAATTTAAATATAACTTAGGTGTCAAGTTGAATTTAGTTTTATTGTTAAACTATTTTACGTTCTGTGTTTGATGCATATTTAAAATCTCAGTCCTTTAATATTCACTTCTCTAGACTACAGCAATTTACGCGATAAGCTAAATACTATAAGTTCACGTGAACACGCGATTCGAGTAAACTGTACAAACATTAAAGCTTTTAACTAAGCTTTATCAAATTATGATATTTAAAACGGGATTTTATCAGAAGCATTGTGTACACGATTTCATAAAGTATACCTTTTTCAAAGGAAAAGAAAATTTTTTTACTTCCCGTACCTACCCAAATATTTAGATAGGAAAAGTGGTCGACGGCCGAGTTGGTGGCCTAAAAAAACCTAACGGATCTAAAAAGTTAACCACAATATGAATATTCAGGCGTGTATTCAAGTTGTTTTCTTTAATTCTTTGTCTTTTTGTTGGTGTTTGAAAATTTAATTTACGCATTGTGGCACTTTTACGTAAATCGTTGACATAACCCATTGCAGATGACTAACATGAAAGCTGAAAGCTACGTCACGAATTTCTCTCGCTTCATTCTCTATTTATCGTAACAATCATAGGCGCCTTAAAAGTTTCGCAGTGTTGATGTTTAAAAGGAACCGCAGTGCACTGAATTTTATTCCTTTGAATTGTTTATGTATTGTACAAAGGCGCAGACTCTATGTAGGTAACTCAATTTCTCGAAAATGTAAGTATTTAATTTTCAATCAGCATAGTTCAGTCAACACGACCAACTTCCGTCCTACCTATTCATATCTGATGCACCTACCCACCACGAACATATTAACGTTGGGTTTATATTCCGACACGTTAACCGCGACCACAGGGCGCTCAGGCAGTCGCCTGTCGTAAGTTATCACTTTACTATTTATTTTTGTTCAGCTGACCGAATTATTTTTATCTCACATAACAAAAATGTAACCACTTATAGTATTTAGATATTACCTCCAAAAGAATATAAGAAATATATGCAAAATTATGGTGCTTTTTTTACGTCGCTTAAAAATGTCGCATTTCTGCTTTTATGCATGTATTATTTAAGACACACAGTAAAATACATATAGGGTAATTTTTCATTATAATTTTATCTACTTTTAGCATACATAACTTAAAACCATCGACATTACTTAGAAAATAGTATCGAATTAACTACATATAATATAATGAGAGTTCACGTTCATTTTCAAGTTTGAATTTTTTATTTCTCTTAAAATAGTTTTGTCAATCAATCGCGGATATAGATACGTACAGGTCTTTATAAATAGGTATATTTTGTTTAATTTTATTGGCTTTAAAGATGTTGTTAATGGTGTAATCGTTAAATGAAGTGTAGAAATACAACTGGGTTAAGTTGTATCATTAACTGCTCAGTGTTTATCATATCTTATCAAATTTTATCAGCACGGATTACAACAGCGCACATCGTCACCCTATTTATTACGTGCTTCATACAATAGATTTGTTCACAATCTACACAGGTGCGATGATGTTATAAATTGAGTCAAACTAGGATGAAAGCTTTGACCTCGGTCTAGTTAAACATACAAACTATTATCTGCAACAAATCTCGACAAAAACCTTGTTTTAAACTATTTTTGAACGTGCGTATAACTACTGGTTTGTGTAAATGAATATGTTTAAAAAGTCTATGGTAACTCGTGTGTGCCGTATTTAAAACTTTATGGTACTGCGTTTTATAATATAATCACAATAAATTCGAATGCTTTGTTCAGTTCTTAAGAAGGGAAGTATACGCTTCTCATTTACAATGATCCGTTCAGTAAAAACTTTTTGGTAAAGCGAATTCAACTTATATTAAATTCATGTTATTAAATACCTAGTCCCACAATATAATACTTTATTATACCCCTGTACATTTATCACCATCATTTATTCGGGGCTTAAGAATTCTCTCTAGGTTATTATGTTTTAATAAGTAAAGTATACTATACCAATGCATCTATAGAGTATATATGGAGCAAAACAGTTTTATTTTTTTTTGTTTTTATATTATATAACGAGTAAAATACAGGTTAATAATAATTATTTTAAATCATGACATTTAGTGTTGAGGGATGCGTCATCTTTAATGCAGTCAGCCAGCTGAGTACAAAATAAAACAAATGTGTGATGAAAGAACAACATTCATTTTCTGATACAGGAAACGTGATAATCATAAAACCTATTTAAACGCATCTATTGAGGTTAACTGTAAAACCAGGATTTATTCATGTTTCAATAAGAGGTTGTTCGATAAAATTGCTATAAGCTTGATATACGATACTTTATTTAAAAGTAACATCCTATTTACATTACAATTGTTGAAATGGTAAGAATACATTACGATGATTGTTAAAAACGTGTGAAATTAGTAGATCCGGATCTATTCTAAAGAAAATCTCAATCAATAAGGCTTTACACTAAGAAGCATCGAAAAATGGAAAACAACGTGTTTCCTTTTTCCTCCTTTTCAGATATTTTTGCCTAATGTCGAGTGCAGAAAGATAATTTGCTTTAGAAAATATACATTCAAAATAATGTCCTTTGTTATAATTCCTTATTTTTTTTATATTATACGTACATTAATTGTAGGTGCAAGCTAGGGTTCGATGGTCGAAAATTCTGTCAACGCTATTAAGAAGTCAATTTACAAATTAAGCGACGCAACTTCTAATTTACTCATTCGTTTTCTCGTAGATGACTCACAAGGAGTCATGAATATCGCTTGGAATCTAAGAAGTTACATCGCTCGACCTGAGTGATACGCGTTCATAAAAATTAAAATATTTAATGACGTAATCTTACTTTCAACACCGCTGTCGAAGAATACGAACATAGAAAAGTAGTTCTTTGGTCGTAAAATGCTTACTGCTTAATGACAGTTATCGACACACGAATATAGGGCTGAATTGCCGTTAAGTAATAGCTCAGCTATGTCATCCTTCATTATCCGACAATGCACTGTCGACCTACTTATTTACCTTAAACATGGGTAATTTATAGGTTAAAGACACATACTTCTCAAGATGTCATGATCACTTCTATTTACAAACGTAAATACGTGATCTGGAAGGGATTTCGATTAATACTCATATACAGTTACATAGAAATTATAAGTAAATTACGTGTCAGAGACGGTGGGAATCACATATGCGATCCCTCTATATCGAGCATAGTATAACTAACGTATTATTATACATTACAAGCTGACCCAACAAATGTCGTTTTGCCACATAAATATTGCGATTGAAAAATAAGGGTTGATGATACACGGGTGAAAATTTAAGGTTGTGTGATTTATTTAACGTTTCCTGATAAAAAAAAAATTGTCAATAATGTAAAGAAATATATTTATGGGTAAGTCACTTATCATTTAGAAAAATGAAAAATAGATGTTGTCCGATTCGCAGACCTAATCGATATGCACACATAATTTCATAAAAAGTGATAGGTTCGAGAATTTTATGTATTAGATAATTATGTGTATATTAAAGTATTTTTTGTTTGTTTCAGCACAAATGCAACCGCCACGATTTACAATGCAGCCATCCTCCTCAAATAGCGTTGTTAGAGAAAGCACAACAAAAATATTGCAATGTTCCGCAGTGGGTAAGTAGTAATGTTAAACTGTCTCATACAATAATTAAATATCCTATAATTGAAAAAAATCTCCATCAATATAATATTCACTTTTAGGTATTCCTCAACCAATGTATAGATGGCTAAGAAACGGTGTACCAATCGGTGATTACTCATCTGAACTATTCTATAAAATTCAGAATACCCATAAAGAAGATGCTGGTGAATACCAATGTATAGCAAAGAATGAAGTTGGTGCTATATTCAGTGAAAAAAACAACATCGTTGTCGCATGTAAGAGGAGAACTTTATAGTACTAATTGAAAAATATTCATGACTATTTAGAAATAATAAGGTAGTTAGGATTTTTTGCGTCATGAATCGCTTGCTTCGATGAATGCCTGTTAAGTAGGTTGAGTACTAAAGGTAACAAACTCGACATTTCGTCCGGGTCAAGAATTTCCGTTAACAAATGGGGAAGTCGTGAAGTTTCATATAGCGCGTTTCGTTAATTAATAATGTCCAACGAGTGAAGTCAGAATCCAGAAGACTACAAGAAATACCTACTTTGTAGAAATAGATGGCGCTCGTTTATATATAAGTAATCTTATAAATTTTTAATTTAGGTACCTGTCATGAACTATAGATCAATTTGTTGGCATTCAGTTCAAGGTAGATTCACTTAGATATTTCATGAAGCAGCTATATGTTGAAAATTATGAAATTTGTTTTCGAATATTTTTTTCGCTATTTCTACATTGCTCTCAATAAAACCTGTTCTCATTATAAACTTTACGTAGGCTTAATGAGGCCCAGATTTATTTTATTTTTAAAGTGTTTTCCACGTAATCCTTACAGATATGGGTATGTTTGAAAATACAGTCGAGTCAGTTGTGACCGTTGAATCAGGGAGAGCTGCGATTCTCGACTTTCCCCCAATAGATTCAGAGCCGCCGCCTTCGGTTATATGGCAGGACGAAAAGGGTGTTAACGGCGTCCTTCGTTACGATCAAAAATATGCTATCACTGATAAACACCAACTCGTTATACTATGTGCCTCAGAGGATGACCAGAGAGCATATAGGTAAGTATAGTCATGTGAGCCATTATTATATCAATGTGTATTGTTATGAAAGTTAACATCATACTTATTTAAAAATATGATATATTTATTTTTTTGTTGTAATTGCCCACAGAGCCCGAGCGATCAATACCCAATTAGGGAAAGTAGAAAATAGCCCTTACATTAGACTGAATGTTTACGGTGACGACGGTAAAGAAATTGCTCCAGAAATTATTATAAAACCACAGGATACAAAAATAATTAAAGGTCAAGACTATACAATATTGTACTGTATAGCAAACGCTCGACCATTACACGAACTCGAAACGTTATGGTTCAAAGACGGCATATTAATCGATTTAGCGGGGATAACCTACGATTTAAATGACCAATGGAATAGAACGTTAAGTCTTATATCAGCTAATTTAAATCATACTGGGGAATATATGTGTCAAGCCAGATTAAAAACTGGGGGCTTCGCGACTGTTACCGCATCTGCAAATGTCGTAGTGTACGAGAAGCCCGTTATGTTAACTAATCTCAAACCTGAAACGTACGGTGAATACGGAAATACAATTGTATTAGAATGTAATGTGCAGGGGATACCTTTACCTGGTATAACTTGGTATAAGGATGCTCGAAAAATTGCAAGTGTGGGTGCCGATGCCGGAGAGCCAGATAATGCGGATGTTGATGATGGTGGAGGACGGTATAGAGTTGAAGTCGATAGATCACTTGTTATTAACGATCTCAAAATGGAAGATATGGGAATATATCAGTGCATCGCAAGTAATGAAGCGGGAGAATCATCTATTTCCACGTGGCTTAAAATTAAAAGTAAGTGTATAATAAGGTACTACTTATCAGAATATCATAATTCTAATTAATTACAACTACTGTCATGCAGCAATGGATGTCACACGTCTCCGCCGCAGTCACATGAAGTTAATTCGAATGAGGACTGATAAAAAAGCTAAAACTTTTAAATTTGATGCCGGCAGTAAGCGATCAGTTGGTGTATTTTTGCACTTTATTAGATAATATATTTGTTTCACAGTGTGAATGCTTTCAAAATCTTTAGTAAATCACCAACACTACATATTTATATAGATGCGTATTTTTTAAACCTTTTTTTATTTCATTTTGTACTATAATGAAGCATGTGACACTCATTTTTTCCAAAAGCATGATTTTTATGTTTAAAAAAGCAAACTTTTTAAAATTTATAAGAAGTTGTTTTATATATAAATACTATGATTAAAACAATCAGTGGAAAATGAGAAAATTTACCACGGTTAATTAATCTTTTAAGAACCCGTTGCGTTAATATTTTGTTATTTTGTATTAAAACGAAATCTTTTTCGTACTTTTTATATTATAAGGTATTCGTGTTTTAGCAATATTTGCATCTCCTATGTTTATGCATGTTTTATCTCAAATTATAAACAATTTATTCAATGTACGTACTTGTAGTATCAAAACACGTGTGTGAACTAACCAGTACATTTTCTAGTTTCACGTATTGTATTAGTACTTTAATGATATACTTGTATATGATACAAATGAAAATATTCATTTATATTGACAACTTAAAATTATATTTATTCATTATTATAAAAAATATTTATAAAAGGATTTAAAATAGTCGTGATCACAGACCAAGAAGATTCATGGAAAAATAAACCACCGACTTCGTGTTATTGCCTCATAGAAAGTTTTGTTAATTGTGAAAAAATTTGAATGGAAATACTTCTATGAATTTTTTTGAGGGTCTAAGACATATATCAATAATTTACATGGCACAAGAAAACACATCCTAGATTGGGCTTTATTATAATAAAGTTGTACAAAAAGTAGCGCTCGTAGACTAACTTACTGTGTGGCTTGTAGCGTCTCCACCAGTAATGCAAAGCGCGCCATCGAATCTCACAGTTTTGGACGGCAAGGATGCCACGATCACCTGCAGGGCAATTGGGGCCCCCACTCCCAACGTCACCTGGTATTTTGACGGTAAAGTTGCAGCTATAAATAGTTTATATATTCAGCATTATGGCTTCGTCTATTACAACTTATTATATTATATTACTAGGTAACATAAATTCACTTTTGTAGATTTTTTAATTATAACATTCACATTTGTCTGTTTATTCGAAATAATTATGAAAGGTTTCGTCAAACAACAGGTAAATTTCTCATTAATGCAACGTTCATTTCATAATAGTTAATATATATAAATGTAAGATCTGTCACATGTAGACGTTATTCTAAGATATTATTTTTAGCTAAAAGTAGTTTAGTGTATATAATATACTTAATTGAGTATAGATCATATACTTTTCTTATAAATTTAGCTGTTTGTTGCTAAATAGTTCTATAATATAAGCTAGTATAATAATATTTTTTAACATATTTTCTTACCACGCAATAATTGTATATTAGTACATTCTATTCTCATATGAATATTAACTCGGTGGGATATGATTTCAGATTCTTTAATTATAAATTTATCTGGAAGATTGCAAGCGTTAGAGGAAGGCGATCTGTTAATTACAAGCACAACCACGGCAGATAGTGGAAAATATACTTGCAATCGTGCTAATGAGGCAGGCAATGTTTCGGGGGAAGCGTACCTCACTGTTCTTGGTATGATATTCAAGTATTACAAGTTACCACTAAGTTTTTAATAACAAATTCCCCTTTTTTTGCTAATGTAATTGACCTGATTCAAAATTTTATATTTGACGAATAATTTCACAGTAAGAACTCAAGTTATTGCACCGCCGGTGGATACACGCGTTCTCTTGGGGCATACGGCGACGTTACAATGCAAAGTATCAAACGACCCCAACGTCAAGTACAACATAGATTGGTTTCACAACAATCAGTAAGTGACGAGTACAACAATTATCTTCATAAGTAAAAATTGCATAGTATTAACCTCATCTATTGTATTACTCTCTAGGTTAATGTTATTTCTTTGTATTGTATAAGATTATGTACCAGAAAATGAAGTGTTAAATAAAAAATGAAACAACACAACTTATCGCATCTAAATTGTTTAGACTCAGTAAAACTTCAGACGTCAATCGCTTATTTAAATTAAGAATTGTAAATGGCCGATTGACAGTAATAAGTCTGTTGACGGTATTACGTATTAATGAAAATATTTTGCAACAGGTTATTTTGGAACATTAGGAATCTTGTCTGATGATTAATTGTTAAAAAATATATACACAAATAAAGTTGAAATATCGTTTTATAATATTAATATAACAGTTTTTTTAAGTGCATATAAAAGTATACGCATATAACAAAAACACAATTTAAAAAAAATTGTCTTTTGATCTGATTAATCTCCGAAACAACGGTAGCGATTTTGACAAGGTTTTCACTAGCAGATAGCTAATCTTATACCGAGCAACTTAGGGTAATTTTATTTCATCACCACTGTTACTATCACCATCTATATACAAGATCAGCGCTGGTGAAACCGTGGTGCATCGCTAGTTATATTATATAAAGCGTAATCCTAAGGCTAACGCTGTGCTCGTACAAATCTATCTTAATTAAATTACAGACCAATGACCGCTGGTTCTCGAGTGTGGGTGTCGGGGGATGGTGCGTTACAAGTGCAAGCTGTACGAGCAAGCGACGCGGGGGAATACAAGTGTATAGTGACGTCACCGGGTGGTAATCATACACGGAAAGCGGTGCTATCCGTCATTGAATTGCCATTTTCACCCACCAACGTAAGAGCGGAGAGGCTGGATGCTACGCCCCAGCGCGCTGTCAACGTGTCCTGGACTCCCGGCTTCGATGGAAATTCGCCGATACAAAAGTATATTGTGCAACGCCGTATTGTTCCTGAATTTGGTACGATTTTTATAAATACACTATTTTTAAAATTAACAGTTATTCAATTAATTACTAACGCGTAACGCTTTTTCTCATTTCCCTCATACTTTAGGATTGTAAATTATAAGAATACTATTTCAAAACTCTCCGATTCTTTATTATAAGACTTCATTTTCTCAAAAAGAGTATACGTATATTTGTACCAGAACTCATCAATACTGATCCTATACCTTCGGCAACAAAACTAACAAACAAATTCACATTCGAATTTATAATATTAGACAGGATGATTTTACTCTATACTTACTGCAATTATTTACTGAAGTGCATTGACTAAATTTATGGAATACATAAATTTACATCAAAGTAAATAGATCCTAAAAAACTAACATTACGATTTGTGCGATTTAATTTATAAAATATGTTTAATTATAGGTCCTACCCCAGATCCATTGTTAAATTGGATAACAGAGCCAATGAATGTATCGGCTAATCAGCGCTGGGTGTTATTAACAAGCTTAAAGGCGGCTACGTCATATCAATTCCGAGTGTCCGCTGTCAACACCGTGGGGGAAGGTCCGCCTTCTGAGCCCACAGACGTTTTAACTTTGCCACAAGAAGGTATTAAATATACCTATATTTTATATAAAATAGTGAATACTCTTACGGATTATAAGCTATTCTATAATATTGACTATAAAACTATTGCACAAAATTTTCAACATCAAATTTTTCATTCTTGCATCATTTCAATTTTCATTACAAGTATTTTCTTCTTACGACCAAGCAGCCAGTGATATTATTTGCTGCCAAGGTACGCAGAAATAAAACCGTATGGTATACGTATCGATACTTGATTTTTACATTTTTTTATGTCATTTATTACCTTGAATATTCTTCTTTTTTGGTATAAGATTTTTGTATAATTATTCCCTTTAACTTGTTATATGCATGCAAGCCGTACTACCGCCTGCGTTAGAGTTATTGTATGTTAATTATTTATGTTAATAAACCTGCACAGCCGTTTCTGCATGATAGCCTTTGGTCGCGGTCATAAAATGAATAATATAGAAAATATTATCACTTTCAGCTCCTTCTGGGCCTCCAATCGGTTTCATGGGATCGGCTAGATCTTCGTCCGAAATTATTACTCAATGGCAGCCACCGTTAGAAGAACATCGGAACGGACACATCTTAGGATATGTCATACGATATCGTTTAAAGGGCTACGATAATAGTCCCTGGACCTATCAAAATATAACAAACGAAGCGCAAAGAAATTATCTAATACAAGATTTAATTACTTGGAAGGATTATAATGTTCAAATTGCGGCATACAACGACAAAGGCGTGGGAATGTTTTCGGATAGTTACACGATTAAAACAAAAGAAGGTATACCGGAGGCCCCACCAGATAACGTTAGATGTGAATCATTTAATTCTACCTCTGTTAAAGTTTGGTGGACACCGCCTAATCCTCAGAAAATTAATGGTATCAATCAGGTATGTAGTAAACTAACCTTAATCCTCTGAAAGCAGAGCAACCATGAAAAGGCTAGTCCCACATAACTGGCTAGAGGTATGCGTAAAACATTTACTCCTCGTCAACAGAAAATAACTAAAAGACCCATCCGGTATATAATCTAAAATTCAGATCTTATATCCTTTTAATTAACATTTCAGGGTTATAAAATTCAGGCGTGGAAATGGGATGATACGGAAAATAACAGTGTTGAATACAAGCTTGTGAGCGTACCGCCGAACCTTTTAGACCCACTTACAGAACAAGCTTCAATTATAAGTGGTCTGGAAAAGTTTACCGAGTACAACATTTCAGTATTGTGCTTCACTGAGCCTGGTGATGGTCCTCGAAGTGATTTTGTCACAATTAGGACTAAAGAAGACAGTAAGTTTACTTTCCAGTCTATAATTTTTATATTTAATGTTTGTTATCTAATTGTATTATTTTTTTTAGTTCCCGATGAAATTATAAATCTGCAGTTTGATGATATATCGGACCGAGCAGTGCGAGTCTCTTGGTCACCGCCTAAGAAATCGAATGGTGTTCTAGTTGGCTATAAATTGTCATACCAAGCAAAGGAAAGTCCGGAAACTTTGAAAGAAGAAATATTACCACCAAATGTATCTAGCATTCGCGTCGAACATTTACAGGTTAATCTTTTTTTTGTATTTGTTAATGAGGCAAAATAACCTAACAATTTCCAGTAATGGTGGAATAAACTAATATGATGTGTATTGTGAAAGTTGCGAATAATTAATAAATGTCCGTATTTGTAAAGTTTATGGATAATCTGGGGAACAGCAAAGGATACACTTCAAATAATAGTAGAGTATTTTCACATACCTTTGAAAGCCGCAGCCAGCTATTCCATATATCGACCATGTTTGTAGTTCTTTAAGGCAATTTGTCTACAGAATGATGTATTAAGTACTGCTAATGGTAAAAATAATTTTTCTCACTAGGCCAGTACTCAGTACAACTTCTGGGTAAGCGCTGTAACGGGAATAGGTGAAGGTCCCCGTAAATCCGCCTCTATACAGTCCGGCGTGGAGCCAGTATTGCCACACGCGCCGAGGAACCTCGCACTTTCTAACATAGACGCTTTCTCCGTGCTTTTGCAATTCACTCCTGGATTCGATGGCAATTCGTCGATATCATTATGGACTGTACAGGTATATATGTATTTTTTAATTTACACTATATTGAGCATTAATCATTATAGGTAGTTTTAATATTACACGTTTAGCTCCCTTCAAATTTGACTATCCTAAAAGGTATATACGGATATATAATTTATAATCCTAAAAAAAATCCATCTTTTATGAATATTAAAATTAAATTCCTGTGTACAATAAGTCTACAGGTATAGATATTATTAATTTCAACGTCCCTCATGTTGTGTTTCACGGATGGGTTACAGGCACAAACAGCACGTAATTCCTCTTGGGTGACAATATACGAGGTGAACGCGCCAGATGCACAGTCTATCTTGGTAACAGAGCTTGTGCCCTTCACCACTTACCGGCTACGGCTGATTGCGACGAACGTGGTTGGCACGTCGCCGCCCTCTGAGCCCTGCAAAGAGTTTCAGACCATACAGGCTCCTCCACAACATCCACCCAGAAACGTCACCGTCAGAGCCGTCAGCGCTAATAATCTCCGAGTACGATGGATTGTAAGTACTTATATCATGATCGTAGAAATAATTTTTAATGTATATTGTATGTAACTAGAATAGAATAAATAAAATAGTGCGTACTACTTCCTCAAAGGCCAGCAACGCATTTCCAAGCCCCCTCGTCAAACGGATATCCATAGGCGACGATAATCACTTATTATCAGATGAGCCGTATGCTGATTTACACCATATAATATAAAAAAAGAATGTTATTTTTTATTTCACGTTTGAAATTTTAAGCTCTCTAATAAACTAAATGGACATTAATTACCTAAAATTTCACAAATATTTATGACAGTTCTTCCTATGTGTTTGTTTTGTGTTCTTCTATATTTGTCGATGTTTTTAATCTCTATTAATCATATTAATAATACATTTATCCTAAAATTTCATAGCGTGTTAATTAAATCTAAACATATTATATTTTTGTATTGCTACCGCGATTCAGTCACGTAAAGAAGCAATAACAAATCGAACAGTGCAACATATCATTTACGTTGTTAACAATTTTGTAACAATCTGAACTGTATGGTCTATTTTTAGTAACGATAAAGGTGTGAAAAACTCGTCAAAAAGTGAATTTTTATTGCAGCCACTACAACAAAGTGAATGGTATGGAAATCCAAAAGGGTATAATATCACATACAAAAGAAGTGGAACAAATGATACGCTTTACGCTGTTATTGAAGATCACACAGCAAACTCTCATGTTTTGTCAAACTTGGAGGAGTGGTCCGTGTATGAAATTCGTATGACGGCTATCAATGAGGTTGGGGTGTCCGTTGAAAGCCCAACTGCTACGGAGAGAACGAGAGAGGCCGGTGAGGATTATTAAATATTATTATCAATAGATAAATTATACAAGATAATCATACTAGTATTACTAATTAAAGTAGTTAATAAATATAAATGAACAATCCTTTCGTAAGTAAATTTATTGAAATCAGTTTTAACAATTTCCATGATATATTGGATTTAGATATAATTGTAAACAATTATAATAAAGCCAAGTACCAGAGAACGCAATATTTACAGTTACCTCTCGTAGTATCTCTCAATACTTTGCACTTTGTATACGGGCGATGATACACTACATTTTGATAATATACCATGACGCGATTATGTGCCACATTTGGTAGCCTAGGAATTTGTGAAACTACCTTTTATTAATAAAATATATGTTAAAATCACAGTACCGTCCAGTGGCCCTATAGAAGTATCAGCAAACGCGACGTCGTCGACTACTGTGGTCGTACTTTGGGGCGATATACCCGTACAGGATCAGAACGGCCTCATCGAAGGGTACAAGGTGTGCTATGCGGCGGTTGTCCCTCCGCCTCGACCCGAACATAAGAAGGTGGAATGTCAAGCGATACCTTCGAATCAGACGCATACAGTAACGCTAACTGAGCTGAGGAAGTATGTGGTGTATCATATACAAGTATTAGGATATACTCGACTCGGAGATGGAGCGCTGAGTGATCCACCTGTTACCGTTCGGACTTTCGAAGACAGTAAGTGTTTAAATATTACAAAAGTTACTTATACTCATGCTTTGTGTCAACACCTACTTAAGAACTGCTTATTTTTTTACTATGTTCAAATTTGATTAGCTAACACTGACGAAAAATAAATATAGTACGTCTACTTTTCATAAATATTATTTTCTTTCTACTTTAGAAATGACATTCGTAAACCACTGCGGAGTCCAACTGAAAGGTTTTTTTTTTAATGAAAAAATGATATTAATCTGATAATGTAGGTGTGTAAATTCCTTACTTCTTACTCGTATTATAAACGCAAAAGTTTGTGTATGGATATTTCTTACTCTTTCCGGCCAAAACCACTGAACAGATTTTAATAAAACTTTGTAGAAATATAGTTTAATCAGAATAATACATAGGCTAGAATTTACAAAGATATTGTGACCAGAGCGCAGCCACGTGGTATCGCTAGTTAAAAAATATGTGTAATGCGTAACAAAATTGGCATTGAAATTTTCAGCGCCTGGACCTCCTTCAAACGTCTCATTTCCTGATGTATCGTTCACATCTGCCCGTATCATTTGGGACGTTCCTGAAGATCCGAACGGCGAAATATTAGCTTACCAAGTCACTTATCACTTAAATAGCTCCACACAGCACATGTTTTCCAGAGAATTCCTGCCATCGGACAGAACTTTTAGGTTTGATTAATGAATGAATTATTAAATAATACAATTTTTAAGGTAAATACGATGTAGTTCTTTATAATTTTAGAATGAAAACTATTTGTTGTTTAACACAAAAACACTTAGCTATTTCAATTGATATATACATAAACTGCAACTAAACAAATGTTCATCGAACTATTCTAGATGCCGTTACATAACTCGGTATTATAAGGATATTTATTTGGCCATGAATAAGAAAATTATATTCGTTAGGTCTCTATTCTATTACAACTTAGGATATACTTGATTTTCAGAGCAACAGAGTTGGCTTCGGAAAATTACTACCTGTTTAGCGTCCGCGCGCAAACTCGACTTGGGTGGGGCGCAACGGCACGTGCGCTTGTGCTAACAACGGCGAACCGCGCAGCCCCAGCGCCGCCAGCAAGGCCTCACCTCGCTCGCTCCTTACTGCAACCACATCAAATCACTTTTTCTTGGACTCCTGGCGATGACGGCTACGCACCACTGAGGTACCTTAATTTTTTTTATGGATTAGAGTTTAGCATCCCGAGGTACCTTAATCACCTTCAAATTAGTATCCTGATACGAAAAAAGTTAACACGTACAATATATAATATAAGTGAAGAATAAATTGTTATATTTTTAATATTTTGATTACAGACTAATTTTGTGTCATAGAGTATAATAAAGAAATATCTTAAATTTATTAGATACTATACAGTGCAACAAAAGGAAGAGGGAGGTACATGGCAAACCCTCCCGGAGCGAGTTGACCCTTTCGCAAATTCATATACTGTAGATAGTCTCAAACCATACACGGCGTATCAGTTCAGAATCCGAGCCACTAACGATATTGGGCCAAGTCGTTACAGCAACGCTACGGAAACTGTCCGCACTTTACCTGCAGGTAAGCCACTACATTACTGCCACTGTGCCACAATCGTTAGTAACAAATCACCGCAGTGCACTCCGTAAACTTCATATTTTAATAATGAATGCATGGAAACGGCTTAGTCATTTCGGAATTAGCCGGAACATAACACAGACAGACAATATTTTTATAAAGTTTCTGTTATAAATACCGTATATATTTTTGTATGAATCGGGAAAAAGTTATTTTGATATTACAACAAGCCTTTTCATTTGATTTATATGTATAGATTTTTATTGTTATATGTTATGTACAGCTCCAAGCAAGGCGGTAGAGAATTTGCGCGTAGTGCCAATAACTCCGAGTAGCGTGCGCGTACAGTGGTCCCCACTGCCTGAAGCACAGTGGAGTGGTGACGCGCGCACCGGTGGTTACCGCGTGCTCTACCAGCCGCTCACTGACTTCACCGCTACGCTCCAAAACACTATGAAACAGGAAGTGCCCGGCATCAAGGTACACCGAAACCCTCCCGTTTGCTATAAATTGCCATTATATTAAACCTAGAGTTAATTTGCGTACCGATCATGTTTTGTATTGATGCTATTTTAAGTGGCCTCATCAATGCTTGGAGGTAGTAGCGCTAGTCTCTTAACAATTTGATTATTATTTTGAAATGCATAATAAGTATTGTATATTTAAAAAAAAATCAATTCAATTATTTATTCCGTTGTAAACCACGGGTACACCATAGTCGAATAACAGAACGAAATTAAGCCGTGAATGTAGAAAAATGATATACGATGTTCGGCAATTTCTGGAGAAGGTAAGGTAAAATTGGTAGAAAATATTGGGTTATACAGGTTTTAGAACCTTTTAAAATAATAATTATAATATTTTTTTTAAAATAAAAGAATATATACATAGAAAATAACTTTTATTTTCGATATAATTCTTAATTAATACGTTGCCCGAGTGTACCTTGCGCGAGCCACAATGATGCAATTCAGTCGACTAGAAATCTTCCGATTACTATATACATACTATAGTGCTTTTCCTTTGATTGTCAGAGCGAGGAAGTGGTATTGACGGATTTAGCGGTGGATCGCAACTATGAAATCAGCTTGTTCGCGGTAAACTCGCAAGGATTGGGGCCAGCTGGAGCGCCCGCAGTGGTGTGGGTTGGCGAGGCCGTCCCTACAGCGCCGCCGCAGCAAGTTACCGCCGAGCCCGTTTCTCCTACAGAAGTTGCTCTTACGTGGCATCCACCTTTACTAGATCAGCAGAATGGCGATCTACTCGGGTACAAGGTAAATATACCTAAATCTCAAGGCATAATAAGAGAGTACATTTAATTTTTTAAATAATTGTTAATGTTAATCAGATATTCTACCTAATGACGGAGTCCCCCGAAGAACCAGAGCCGGGGAGGCGCGTGGAGGAAGAGATAGAAGTGGTGCCCGCCACAGCCACCGCTCACTCACTCGTATTTTTGGACAAATTCACGCAGTATCGTATTCAGGTCAGCATGGATTGGCAGAAAATACATAATTGTGGTTTATTGTATGTGTGTGTATATACACACATATAAATATATATATTTATACAAAAAAATCTAGCCTATCTAATAACTTTAAATTCGAATTCCAAGTATTTATTTATTAACACGATATATTTATTTAAAGATGTCTGTATCATGGCTGAAAAAATCGAATTTACAGAATAAATATTTCTTACAGACATTGTCATACAAAACCAAGTAACCGTCATAGATTGTATATTAAAGACGGTGCTAAAATATACTTTTACTATACTACATGACAACATGGGTATTGACTAAGCTAAGTTCTTGATATTTTGACTAAGCTCTTGATATTCTAACAGTTATATCATCGAAATGATAACAAATTTATTAAAATATGTCAGGTATTAGCATTCAATCCAGCGGGCGACGGACCACGCTCCCACGCGATACTAGTGCGAACGCACCAAGGATTGCCTTCGGCGCCGCGAAACATTTCCTTCAGCGATATTACTATGAATAGTCTCGTGGTAGCCTGGGAGGCGCCACGGCGCCGTAACGGGCTCATACACTCCTACCTCGTCACTTATGAAACGATCGAGCAGGATGAACGTAAGTCTTTATTTATCTTTTTTTGTTTTTAAAAAATCTTTTAAAGTACACTACAGATTGTTCTTTATTGGAATAATACTTTATATTTGAAAAGACATAATGGCTCTTAATACAGTCAACTAGTATTACATCCTCTTAATTATAATAATTAGTAATTTTCTATAATGAAAGAACGGCCTGAAAATTTGAAACGTAAATAAATTTATATTATATTTAAAAATCGAAAAATGTACTCAACAGGTTTTAGTAAACAAGTTAAACAGAAAGTCTCTGAGCGTCGTCTAGCTGTCGGTGGCCTAGAAGAAGAGGTGGAGTATCGCTTCAGCGTACGTGCAGTTACGATAGGAGCGGGAGGTGCCGGCGAGGCGCGGGTGCGTACCGGGCCTCAGCCCGGATCACCGGAAGCACCCAGAGCGCTGGCTTTGCGTGCTGATCCTGCAGCGCTACATCTACGCTGGACTAATGCGCCCTCTGGTAGAGGCCCACTGCTAGGATACTACATCGAAGGACGCAAAAAAGGTTTGGATTAAACTATAATTTTCTTTTAGAGTATCAGAATTATTTACTTTACTGTTATATTAGAAGGTAGAATTAGTACATATCTAAAGTAATATTTTATTTTATGCAGCAAAGGAAACTTGGCAAGCATGTAAGTTAAATGTTTGTAAACATAATATTGTGTAACTTTTCTAACACTAATTTAATAAGCATTATTATATTATGTGTATCTTTTATATAGCCCAATATAAAAGAATGAAAAAATTCAGTATAAACTTTCACTGAACTACTAAGAACACTTATACCAATCACTATATTTTCTATATCAGATGATACGAGATGGGAGACGATTACTCGAACAAGTAACGGAATGTTGGAAGAGTTCACGATCTCGTACCAAAGCCTACTGCCCTCCACCGCGTATTCATTCCGTGTGATAGCGTACAATATGTACGGTATCAGTAATCCAACGTACAGCGACAAGGTAACTATATTTTATTTAAGAACAGAAATGTGAAATATTACATGAGAAATGGCAGATGTGTGAATTTGAGGTGAGGAATTTATTCTCAATTAAATATATATCTTTTATTGTCTTACTAGGTGATAGTAACGCCTTCGAAGTTGTACTTGGAGTATGGGTACCTACAGTATCGACCATTTTACCGGCGCACCTGGTTCATGGTGGCGCTGGCGGCAGCTTCCATCATCATAATTATCATGGTCATAGCTATTCTGTGCGTCAAAAGCAAGAGCTACAAGTACAAAAGTAAGTAGCTTGCGCCTTATTCACTTTATTTCTAGACAATAAGTTTAGAAACTCCGAAGGAAGAAGAATAAAAGATTATAGTGCATATGAAAATTAGCAACAAACCTTTCACATAATCGATTTAAATATTTTTTCAAAACTACAAACCGACCATATTTTTTGTGAGGAATGAATTTACTTTATTCAAGGGAATTATATCGGTCTCACAGAGGAGGCGCAGAAGACTCTTGAAGAGTCTCTCGCCGGCGAAACAGAAGAGCGGGGTTCGTTAGCGTTGGACCTGTACCGATCACGTGCCGGTTCGGCTGCATCTACGGGCGCGCTAGGCTCGCTCGGCGCGGGCACACTCCGCCGCAAGCCGCCCCCCGCGCCCGCTCTTGCCAAATCTCCCCCTCGACCCTCCCCGGCATCCGTCGCCTACCACAGCGACGAAGAGAGCCTCCGCGGCTACGACGAAAATCCTGACGACTCTTCCCTCACTGAAAAACCCTCCGAAATGAGCTCCTCTGACTCACAGGTAATCACCATTAAAATTACGGTCGTCTAACGCCCAGCCGCACGCACTAAAATCACATTATTTTTTCTCCCGTACTCTACGTTCGGATGTCGGGACGGTAAATATACAAAAAATATAAACTTGCCATTGTCTTCATCACGCTTCCCCCTGTAGCACTATGTAGGTGTGCTTATTTTTAGGATATCTTTTATCACAGACGAATTTTTATTAAACTATTAAACGCTTACAATATGATTAAAACGCTTGTCTAACCCTAGTAGAGTATTGGTTCTGTTAAATAAATGCAAGCTAAATAAATGTATTTAATTCAAATATTTTTATGATCTCATTAAATATGTAGTTATTATGTAATCTACGCTAAGGTATAAAAATATGTATCCACTTTAAAAATTATTAATTAAGTTGACTGTTTTCATCCCAGAATTCGGAAAGTGAAAACGAAAGTGTAAGGTCGGAGCCACATTCGTTTGTGAATCACTACGCTAACGTGAACGACACACTGAGACAGTCGTGGAAGCGGCAACGACCCGTGAGGAATTACTCTAGCTACACGGACTCTGAGCCAGAGGGGAGCGCGGTGGTGAGCCTCAACGGTGGTCAGATAGTGATGAACAACATGGCGAGGTCGCGAGCGCCGCTGCCCGGTTTCTCATCGTTCGTATGACAGGACGCCGCCGCGGCGCCGGCCCCGCTCTCCGCGCGCCCCGACTTGGCAGAAGGGGCCACGCCCGCGCACTCTCTGCACATATAACACTGCCCATTCCCAATTTTTTGTCTGTACATATCAAAAATATTAAGTATTAATATAATAATTAAGTGTAACAATGCAGCTATAGGCAGCGCACTGTTTATTGGTATCAATCAAATAAGTTTAAGTAAGAGGGTTATGTAATGAAATCATTACACAATGTTCCAAGGTGTAGTACAATTTGTAAATATTTTTCTTATTATAAGATCTCGATAGGATCATTTAAACATATTTTTCCTTTGCTACTTAATGTACTTACTCTTTTTATATAATTTTTAGTTATGACTTTGTCTAACACGTTTTATTTTTTTACGATATTTATCTTTTACAATGAATTAATGAATAAAATAATTATTTATGTGAAACTTTTTGTTTGTTACACAACTTATAAAGATTGTCAATCTATAAGTATAATCGGTGAGGTAGCGAATCAATCCATTTAAACTTATAAAAACTGTTAAACAGTGTATGTACCCAACAGTAGTGGCCATGATACGTTTCTTTGTTGACTCTGGTAATTATTTAATGACTTCTGTTAAGGACGTGAATTCGACTGATAGTTTTAGAACATTTTGTTTGTAAATATGATAATGATGAACTGTCATAATTTTTAAAGCATGTTAAATATGCTTCATTTGGCACAACTCCATAAAAAATAATAACTGTGATTTATGCTTAATGTGAAATGTTTCACCTAATAGTGAAAAGATTTACAATGAACAAAAACACGACGATTTAAATGTTTTCCATCAGACGTGGTTTGTAGTTAGGTTAAATGTTGGCGGCAGCTATATTTATTGTAATTCCACGAAATTCCTGCACTAGTGCCCCCGTCTATCTTTGCTTTAATGGTTTTTGTAATAAAGTAGAAGAATATTCTCTTGATATTTAAGATTTTAAATAAATAAATATTTTCCTGGTTAAAAGTTCGTGGTTTTAAGTTTAGGCAGTGATCTGTTTACATTCAGTGAAAAATAAAAATTAACAACAGAAAATTCATCATTCTTAATATATTGTTAAGGCAATGAAAAGAAAAATTTAGTTATATTTTAAGATTCGTAATTTATAAGTATGTACTATTCTATTCTTTTATTCCGATTTGTAACACGAACAATATTAGTTTATTTATAAAACAATATACACTGTAGTTTTTCTATTCAAAAAATTAGTGCCATTTTAATCAACTTACCTTTATACCTTTTGTGTAAAAAAGTATTTATAACACACGGTTTTTAATTATGAAAAGACTAGAAACGTGAATGAATATATTATACAAGTATAGTATTTGTTTTATTCATGAAGTTTGTTCATTTATACTTCAGGCGACTGTACCTCGATATGTTCTGTTTGCAAATTTATTGCGGAATATATCTTATTTATCGTATATTGAATTATAATTCAAGATATTCTGTTCAAGGTAAATTAGAAAATAAATAAAACACAAGCCGATGTATATTATTAAAAATGTATTTCTTACATACAATAAAGTTTACCTATACTAGTCAATTACCAAAGTAATTCAGGTCAGCTAACATAATATTCCTTTCACAAAAATGTATAGGTACATAATATTCTTCTGAGAAGAGCTTATCAATGCCAGCTTACGAAGTGGGATCAGTAAAGCATCAATAAATACAATAAATACTTAACATCATATTTTTTTAAGCTGACACTTTGATAACAATATCTATAGCGATCATTTATACAAGTTGCTGTCAAATTTATTCCATTTACAATTTACAGATCGGTAAATAATAATAATGAAATAAAAAATACACCTCTAAACAGCCCATCACAATCAAAAATCTTTTACACATTTTGTGGTTTCAATTCACACTGGCACTTTTATCATTGAGTGGATTCAAATAACTTTTCACGAAAGTATTTAATTTTTTGTGCAAAAAATGCTTCTAGACCTTCAGCACATCGATAAAATTCAGAGTCTTTCGGGTTAAAGTATCGGCAATTGTCAAATATCTTAGTCATATCACCTATAAATTCACTCAAAGTACTATATGTTTGGTCATTCACTTTTCTTTCCACTGTTTGTAGGTCTGTAAAAAAAATTTGATTAACACAAAATATGAGAGTTTACAAAAATATCTAGCACTAGGGACTCACCCATTGGTTCCTTGATTATTTTATAATAGGTTGGGGCTTCCCTTGGATCTACTGGTTCCATAAACGGCCACGCATTTTTATGCAACTGTATCTGTTTTATGAGCCTTTTCAAGTTTTCATAATCTTTAGGGGTTAGTTCCTTCATATTAGCATAATTCACAGAATTATTTTTTTGACAGTTAGGGCAAATATATTCGTCAATATTGTCAGCTTCTGATTGGAGGATACCGACACATCGACCATGAAACCAATCCTGACACCTATCGCAGCATATGTAAAATCTATGGGATAAACCAAATATATAATTTTTGTAAATATTTTCAAAATAAATTTGATTGTTACATATTATTATATTTATTGTTATAAGTTATTTGATTGTTATTGATATTTCAAAATGCTTTTACTGAATATCTAACTAGACTCACTGGGAATTATCGTAGGGTTGTCGACATAGACAATACAGTTCCTGTGTTTCTTCGGCTCGTCTGCACTCTGAGCAGACGTACTCCTCCATAGTTTTACTCATTTCCTCGGTAACGCCGACACAGTCACCATGGAACCAATTGCTACAATGTTCGCAACCAACATAAAATCTACAAAAAAATAAGGGAAGCACATGAGTATCCTATTAGATAATTATTATTAAATATTAATAATGCAGAGGTTAACATAGGAGGCGTAAAAAACAAAAATATTCTTTTAAATAATATAAGAAAACTGACTGGCAAAAACAAACTATCAAATTGTTTTCACTATAAATAAATTATAAGTACCCATACTTACTTCGTATTATCATATGGAGTCCGACAAATACATAGTAATTTCTCCTTTTTGCCTGACTTTTTATTATTTCTTGGTGTCGCATCGCGAGTGACAGAGGTCGTGCGTCGCTTGCCTCGCACTTCCTCCTGCTTGCTGCGCTCCGCACGGGTTCTTAAAGCTAACTCCGTCGATAACTCTCTCTAAAACGTTTCAACATAAACAATTAGACCCCCAAATGCATACAAAATGAATCCACTGCTATTTTAGAACACAGTATATACCTGTATTTCCACGCCGAGTTCTTTTTCAAGCAGTCCTCGTTTTTTTATAATATCTTTTTTCAGTAACTCTTTTTGTTTGAAAAGTAACATTTGTAAACGGGAGTTAGTGGTTGCAGCTCGCCGCCGCTCATCCGCGGGCGTGGGCGGGGCAGAGGGCGGTGCTGCGTGAGGCCTCGGCGGGGTGATCGCGGCCGCAAGCACGGGCTGTGTCACGACGGGCACTACGCGAGGCGGAGGGCGGATTGCGGCAGGCACGGTAGGGGGAGCGAGCGTGACCGGCACCGCTCCGACTGGCGAAAGCGGACGCGCGGCGCGTCCTCGCTTACGCGGACTGCTCTCAACCCATTCGTCATCGTCGTCATGGCGCGCCAGCCCGCGACGGCGGGGAGCCGGTGGGGATGGAGAGCGCGCTGGCGGGGGCTGTACTCGGGGTTCCCGCTCTACCTGGCACTCCGGCTTCATTTGTTTCTCTTGATATCGTTGCAACTGAAGTAACTTCTCTTCTATTTCAGGATTTAAGTTCTCTTGTTTCAAGGCACTTTTAATTGCTGGAACAGCAGATACTATATATAATAAATATTTAATAACTGCTTAGGTATATAAAGTGTTACTACAAAAATATAAGTACTACTAAAATGAAAATATTTATAATGCATATTAAGTTTTATCAGAATAAAATATGTGATGGGTTCTTAATGTTAGACATACTCGTATTATTCATCGAAAAACTAAAAAAAAAGTTATCAACACTTACTTTGCTGAATGTAGTCAGGAGTGAGAATGAATTTATTTTGAGCGTCATCTTGACCAGAATTAAATATATCGGTTTTGGTATTATTTCCTGATAAATTGTCAGGGTTTAGTAGAATAGCTTCTTTACTAGCCTGCACTGCGACATTTTCACCACCGTTCAGTAAAGATTGACGCTTTAATTTATCTTCCTCGTTTGTCTCCTAAAAGGGATATAAACAGTCACATTTCAGCTACCAACAAAAAATAAATAAAAAGAAAAATTATAAACGAAAAAACTAAAAGATAGACCATAGCTTTGTGGGAATATATGACTAATCAATATTTACATTAATTAATGAATTACTCTCTTACTTCTGGCGTAATGTTATCATCGTAATATAATTAAGTCAAATATATTATATTGAATTGATTGAATTATTCTTTACATAAATTGGGTACTCGAATTGCCCATACACCCCCACAAAATAGTTAGCAATAAGAAAAACAGAAATTTGCACAAATAATAAAGAGGGCGATTTTAATAAATGAAAGTCAATCATTTTTACAAGTTTTTATTTTTACTGATTATATTGCACTGTCCGTTATATCAAAGTAACAGCTACGGTTTTACATATTCACGAGGTGTATGAGCAATTCCATTTACTATGATTTAATTGGTAAGAACATTATGATTGAATTATTAAATATTAAAGGGATGGGACATCTCAATATAGCGTCGGTTTCCGAACAATTAGAATAAAGGAAATAATTCAATTGGATCCCCCATCCCCCTTACATAGACAAAATAAATCGTTAATCGAAAATACCAGATAACAAGATAGAAAATAGTTAAGCTGGAGGATACTTTACTGTAGGAAAGAAAATAATGAATTCATTTTAATGAAATATATTACGTTTTTTGCTGACAAAATTAATTTTCTAACTTTTTATTTGGTTACTTTTTACATAATTTGTTCTACACCCTTACGCTATAATGACGAAGTTTTATATTAGGTTTATAATATTACTAGTTGCGCCATACTAAAGGCCACGTTCAATTCGTTAAACCTGTAATATCACATGTACAGATAGTTATAAATTATTTGACGAAATTTAAAAAATGTGATAACGTTTGTTGATGTTTCGATAATTTGTTCGTCAGTAACGTTTTACGTCCTTCCTATAGGTAGTTAAGACTTTAAGTGCTCACAACAAAGCAAAAATATGTCTAACAGATTGGAATATTACCAAAATTATATATTTTTATAATTAGATAATTTTATGGTGTTTCCTGTAGGTGCATGTAATTCAAATATGTTTATATATTATTTTTATAAAATGTAAAAGATTTGAAATGCTTTATACTACGAATTACTATTATGTATAATTAATTGAATGAATTCTTTAGATTAAAAAAAATAATTATTGTTTCTGAGGATCAAAATTATCTATAAAATTAGTTGTACTACTTTAATGAATTTGATTTTTACCACTGAATTATATTTTCTATATTTCAATTGCAACATTACCTTGAATTTAAATATATGTATAAACTGTGGCGGTGTTTTTAGTACGGCGCTTGCTCTATAATATATTTAACATAATTTAGGAGTCTAGCTTTACTTGAACTCAGAATCCCAGGTCTTGATTTCTAAAAATCTAAAAGGATTTCCTGGTATCAATGTAGGTAAGATGCAAAAACATCAGCAATCAGTCTAATTTTTAATATTTTAAGACGCGTCATTTAGCAGTATATAATTAATCAATAGTAGAGTACAATGCTGCGTAAAAATTGACTACATTTTAAAAACCATTATCACTTATTCAATCATTTACCTAATAACATTGAAATCGCTGAATTTAAGTTTATTAGTCTTAATAATATGTTCATTTTTACAATTCTTACACGAACAAAATACATGGGATTCTAAGTTCTGCACTTTTATGTTTTAGGGTATAAGACTATTTGAGTCAATTTGATTTTTTAGAAATTAAAAATAATATCTTTGGTATAAAATACGTTCTTAAACAAGTGGAATCATTAATAGAAAATATCTAGAGCTTATTTATAATACAGTATATAAAAACCAGTCTTATGAATATCTTTGTAACACAAATCTTGCTTTTGTAATAGTAGTTGAAAAATACCTACTTATATTTTGCAACCCTAGGGAAGTCTTATACTTGAATAAATAAGGAGTTAATTACGAAAAGTAGTCATTAAAAATTAAATATAACAATGCCATGTACAAATTTACTGTCAGTCGTAATGTTTTCAGAATGTAATATAAGGAAAACATAACATCCTTCCGTCAAATTTAGTTTATTATCATCCTTATGTTCACCAGAATTACTAAATAGATTCACACTAGATCAGATTTACAGAGGATTTCTGGTAATGGTCACACAATCAAGAGATAATAGCAGAATTCACTTGGTATATAGACGCTAAATATAATTGCCTGATCAAGAAGATTATCGAGGGATTTATATTTGATTTTCATACAGTGCTTACTCCAATTATACAATTAGAAATTTCGCTAGTTGTCTAATGAGTTCTGCTCGACTATTTGCAAGTATCCATACGCACTGTCAATACCCCTTGTATAAATAATACATACTAACAAAACTAATTCATTTAAGCGCCATATATGTTTGGAAGTAAAGTTAGCTACAACTATTCAAATTAATATTAGAATACTGGAACCTCACGGGGCTAAAAAATTCATTTGCAGCTAACTTTACAATCGCCAGGGAACATTTCGCTTATAGTTTTTAGTGCCTTTTAGTAGTAATAAATTACCTGTTGCGCAGGAGTAGGTACCGAGAGAGATTGTATAGTCTGTATAGGCTGCATAGCTGGTGTACCGGGCGCAGGCTGCACGGCTAAGTACATCTTACGGGGCCCCAACATCCCTTGTTTACCAGTAGACTCTTGCGCTGGAATTTAGATTTAATCATCATTATCTTATATCTCCTCATCATTATCTTTATTTCAGAATGATTTTTTATGACAAAACTACTTACTTTAAATCTAGAGAGACATAATACAGCACCCTAACAACATTAAAGTCTAATAATGTTTCTGGTATATGTAACATAAAGTTAGGTAAAGTTACCTTTTAAAAGTTGTTGTTTAACCTGATGTTGTACTAATCCCAACTGGTGCGGAGTTAAGGAGTAGCCATGAAGTCCTTGTAACACGATACTAGGTCCGCTGCTCGTCTGCATAACCTATATAAAAATAAATATTCTGATAAAATAAATTAACATAAAGTAAATAGGTGCAATGTCCCCAGTATGAAAAATCCTCAAAATTAAAATAAGCGACGCACCTGAGCTGTAACGGTTTTTATGACAGTTCCGGGTGGTTGTCCAGCAAGCAGTCGTTTTTCCATTATCTGATCTTCGGTAAGTTGTTGCTGTGTACTTGAAGAGGAAGGGACAAGTGCTGGTGGGCGCACTATTGTAGGCGCCGAAGCAGGTGCAGGGGTTATGGCCTGCATAGGTGGTAGAGCCGGTGAAGCAGCAGCGGACATCGGCGTAGAACTCTGTCCAATGTGAGCGACAATTTGTGCCTGATTATTTCCCGTGTGTCTGATAAGTACTTGTTGACCGTTTACGGTCGCCAATTGAACCTTCCCTGCGGCGAGTTGCTGAGCGAGAGCCGGGTTATTGACGACAATTTGTTGAGCACGCGGGCGCGGCGTCTGAGGGCGGATCGGGGTTGGCGGGCGCGGTTGTGCAGGCGCGCGCTGCACTAACTGACCCTGTACGAGCACCGTCTGCATGCGCGGCTGGCTCGCCATACGAGTGCCCGCCTGTACAACGATCTGCTGAGTCGGCTGAACCATAACTTGTTGCGATGGTACGATCATTTGCTGAGATGTCTGCACGACAACTTGCTGTGCCGGTTGGACTACAATATGCCGACCAGCTACAGTAGGCGACGACGGCTGAAGTGTAACTCGCTGCTGCACAGCCTTTATTTCTTCTTGGGTCGCTTTGGATGTCTTGTCGTTGGAGTTTTTATTTTTATCAGCTTCTACAGTTTTTGCAGGTGAGACCGCAATCAGCTGCCCTGTTGAGCCTTGCTGACCCGCCATTACGATGTGCAATTTGCCGTCAGGCTTTTGCGCTAATTGTTGGCCAGGCAAAAGACCTTTTACCGTGACCTTTCCATCGGGGCCGCGTATGATTTGAACTTTCTGCGGACCCTCTTTTTGAGGTGCAATGGGCTTCGGAGAAGATTCATTTGATAACTTTACCCCTGTAATAGGTTGGCTTATGACTCGAGTTGTTCCGTCAGCGCCTTTCGTCATTATAATTCTTCTAGTGCCAATTACTGTTTTATGTCCACCTGTGGTAGGAGTGTTTGCAGTCAACAAAGTAGAAAGAGTATTCTTTCCAGAGTTGTTATTATGAGGTGTCCCCTTTGATTTATCTGCAAAAAACAATTAAATTAAATAACTAAAATTTTAAAGTAAATTATTATCGGAAAGCTAAATAAACACTAATATAATAAATTTCACCAATAACATAAAAATATATTTAATGAAAATCTCAAAACTTTTTAAGTTATATATTAACCTTGTGACATTTCAAGTGCTCTCTTTTGTTGATGTGCTGCTCTCTGTTCTCTTAGCTGCTGTTCCATCTTATCTTTAATATCGGCTGCATTAGTGGGCGTGAGAGGTGTAGCCGCTGAACTGTTACGCTGAGGCAATTTGCCGGTCGTTGTGCGTGTCACCGGCGTCATACGCTCTGCTCGTTCTCCGTACTGACGTACTTCCCACAGTTCCAATTTATCTTCATCAACCCATTCTTCGGTAACCTGAATTCAATCAATCAAATATACTTTTTGTTAATGACACAAATACATAAAACATAATACAGACAGTAATTGTTAATACTCGAAATAAAAATAAAATAAGGACTTAAAGTTGGCAACGCGTCTTCTAGATCTACTGATCTTGGAGGTGTCCATGGGCGAAAGAAATCGCTTAATATAAGTGAACTGTATGCTCGTTTGCCTTCCTATCGCAAAAATAAAAAATGGTATAAGAAAGGTATTTTTCTGTAATAGTTATAATATCTCACCTGTGGCTCAGTATTTTGAGGAGATTCAGCTCGTTTACGTTTTCTTAAGCCACTTCGAATTGATGTGACTTCGCGAACGGTTTTGGGCAATTCGAGAGGAATTACGACACGCCGCCTCAAATATTGTGTCCTTTCCGAAAATTGACCAATATGTCGATGTTTTAAAAGTTCAAGGGAAACAATTTCAGTATCTGTTGTGAGTTGATGTTTGCCGTCGGCCGTAGCCGCCTTTGCTGCCATATCGTCCCACCGCAAGCAGGCCCACATCACTCTTAATTGCAAAGCGGCACTGGCTAACCACTGAAGATTCACAGTCCTATATAACCAACATGTCTTAAATAGGGGCCTGCCACAGGGATAGGGCCACACTAATTGGTTAGGTTTGGCACTATGACTGAATCCTGTAACGGTACTGTGGCCTCCTTGTCGGCTGAGTTTTTTTAATTCATGAGTTGGCAATACCATAATTGTTTTCGCTCTACTTTTCGTGTGAAAAGACGAACAGGGTGGATACTTCACTGGTGTCCTTTTTTTCTTTTTTTCAGTAGCTGTAGTTTGAACTCTTTTCAAATAAACTTTTCCATTGGGAATTTCAGTTGAATAAGTCCTTACGATCCCACTTTCAGTCTTCTCTTCTTTTATAGGTTTTTCTTCTTTTTTAATACTTTTAGCCCCAAAGCGCCTGTTTACCGCAGCACGGTACTTTGGTATATCAATGCTCTTTTCTGTCTTTACAGAACATTCATAATTCTTTGTTTCTTTATTTAGTTTTGCAGATTTACCACGTGTTATTTTTAGTTTAGGTATTGGGGGACGAGATTTATCATCGCCTTTTTCAGCATTCTGACAATCATTATCAGTGAGCTCTTTTAATGGCCCAATTTCTACTTCATTCTCTTCAATATTATTATTGCCTATATCAATATCCATTTCATTGCCGACGGCTGGAACAGCGCACTCCTCTAAAGTAGTTTCATTTTTAAGAAGGTTGTCAGAATCAGGCATGTCAGTATCACTTTTTTCTAATTTAGGATATGTATCTAAATCACTACTGGACTTGCGCTTTACAAAACAATCAGTAACTTTAATGTCACACTCTTGAGCACATGCAACAGCTGATAATAAATCTGTTAATATATTTTCATTAGAATTTGAACTTTTTCCCAGAAGATATTGCTCTAATATTGACATTTTATTATTTTCTTTTGAATTAGGACCCAAACCTGCATTATTAGCAGAGCTACTTTTTAATAATGCTAATAACTTATTTAATAGACTACTTTTCTCAATACATAATGGTGAATAACAATTAAGTTTTAAACCAGTGTAATTTACAACTGTTTCTGCTTTATTACATTCTGAGGAATAACACTTATATTGCTTTGTTATTCCACTCAATATTAAATACTTCTCGCGAAGGGCAGCAATTTCTCCACTTATAGAATACGGTTCACTTTTGTCATCACAAGTGGAATTACAAACAGTTGCAACATCAGTTTCTGAATCTTCATTTTCTATATCAATATTTTTGTCTTCCTCGCTTTTAATGTCAGTTTGTTCCTTTTTTATATTATTTAATAAATTTCCTAATTTCTTTTCTTCCATAAATTTTAAATATATACGACGCGCGAGGAAATCGTCTAATTTAGACTTTCTGGCTATTTTCGGATAATATCGCCTTGTTGAGGAACTGAGTGCTTTTTCTACATCAATTTCTTCAAAATCATATGTGTCTTTTTCTAATGTCATATTTCTCATTGATGGAGGTACTGTAATTTAAATATAAAATATAAATTGAAAGTATGCTTTATAAGACAAACTCCTTCGTAAAGTTTAATCATTAAGAGCCTAGTAATACATGATTTATATTAAAATTTTAGCATTTGAAAAAAACTTGTAACTAAAAAATTATAAGTGCAGCATACTTACATTTTGTCAAAACATCTTGACTATTAGATCCAGCAGATGTTAAATATTCATATGTTTTTGGTTCCACAGCCAATACTTTTATGATGCTTTCTTCCCTTACTCTAACTGCAATTTTTGCAGGGCCGTTACTTAAACTCAATTTAACATTTTTAAACCGCTTCTTAAACTTTCTCGTTGTAGAATTCCATATCCAATCCCATTGTCCATGAATCCTATATTCCTCACCTTTTTGTTTCCATACCTGTTTCATAAGAGTATTATTATTTTAATTTAAAGTCTATGTATTGAATATGTGTTAAACTTTCATAATACTGTTAAATATCTTAAATTACATTAAATAAATAAAGAACCTATTCTTTAAGATGAAAGATTTTAATAACTTCGCATAAATACCTGATGATGAAGGCCTAATGAATATTTCACAAAGTTATATGCAGTTCGATATCTTTCCTCTTCCTCATCTCTTTCTTTCTTCTCTCTCTTGTCGAGTTTCTTACGTTCTTCGCGCTCAGCGGCAGTAGTACGTAATAACCGTACGTGACCAAGTTGTTCGTGCCATGCTGGCACCCACACAACACTTCTTATACATGCCTTTAGAAATATTGTAAAGAAACATTTATCACATTTGTAAAGAAACATTTAATGTTAATGCAAATTATATACAATTTATACTTTTTAGAATTACCTGTAATACACAAAGAGCTCTAGCAAAATCTCTGGGTGCTTGACATAGTTGGACAGCTTGTACCCAAGGTTTTCTTAAGAGACTCCAATTTGGATGCATAAATTGTAATACTATGTTCGACTCCAAATGCAGTAATGTTTGGCGCAATGTTGCTACTAGCGATGGCTTTGTAGCTAAAATCAATTTCATTTTTTAGTTACATTTATATATATACAAAATTTATTTTGTATTAATAATTACTTTACTTTGTCAATACAATTATTTTTAAACATGTGATAATTAATAAATCAATATTTATTCATTATAAATAAGTAAAATTAATCATTATATTTTTATACCATTCAATAGGCCAATCCATTTGAAATCTTGTCCTGATGATAAAGAAAACTTATGTGAAATGTAACGTTTCTTATCTCTCTCCTCATTTCTCTGTGGTTTGTTTAGTGCTAAAGGATTTGTGGTATATTGGTTTACATAAGTTTTGAATAAATTTTCATTTCCGAGTTTAAATAAATATGTCCCATTTGAGATTTGATTAGATTTTTGTCTAGTTAAACGTTCAGGTACTGAAAAAAAGTGTTCATGGTAATCAAAGCTTTTCAAAATAAATTTATTACAACTAATATAAAAGCAAATATTACCTTCCTCATTTTTCTTATTAATCAACCTGCCACAACCATTTTTAATTTTATTATCAGATTCATGTATATCATCATCCTCATTTCTATCAGTTTCATCACTAGTCACAGTGACTTCTTGAATAACATCACCATCGCCCATGAGGGATGTTTCGGAATGCTTGTCATCGTCATTTATTGTACTGAGGCCTTGCTCCTTGCCCTTTTCCTTAAATTTTCGTTGTTTAAAAATATTAGCATTCTGTACTTCTAAATAGGACTTTCTGTTTCCTTTAGCTTGATTTGTAAGTTTGTCTGTAATGTCCATTTGGCGAAGAATTTCTTCCTTCATTTCTAAGAGTTCACGAACAAGTGGTGCCTCCATTTCTTTACAATCTAATACCTCAAGCAATTCTTGAAACTGTTCAGCTGTTGTATAATACCATACATCACCATTTTCAGACTCACTAAAACATAAAAGTATACATTAATTATTAGAACTTTAGTATATGGTCTTTTGCTTATATACCATAATGAACCTTATTTAATTAGTAACTGTGTCTATATATTAGGTGAGGTGTAATGTTGAATCAGTTAGTTTGTTTTTGATGAACATTTTGTTTAGTGAATCTTCTGCAAAAAAAACTGGATTGAAGGTTCAATCACCGCCTGCTCTAACATGTTTATATTCAATAATAAAGATATCATAGAGGATTAAGTGAACTAAAACTGATCTGTTGATGACATATATAAAATGATAAAATCTATAATTATTTAATTAATTAATAAAATCTATATTAATTATAAAAATTATTTAAAAGATACCATCTTAACATATTTAACAGAAAAATGATTACTGTTAGTATGACAACAATGGAATGTGATAAAATATTAGAATTCACTATTAAGAATCAAAGATTACTATCAATATGCAAATAATATTTTGCAATAAAGACTTACATAAACATCCGTCTTGCAATAAACCAATATTTTCTGCCATGTCTATCAAATCCTAAATGCTCATGACGACATAATATTCCTTGTTTCTCAGCATCTGAGAGGCAATCTGTGACTCCAATAATTTTATGCTGTTTACACAGAGCACACTGCCAATCTTCTGAAGGAACATTTTCTAGTGGTGGATCAACACACTCAAGGTGATAAACAGCAGGGCATGTCTCACAACACAATAAATCTCCTAAACGGTGACAGACTCTACAATGGTCATCATATTGTATGGGTGCTGTAAAAAAAGTGATATTACATATAGGCAAATTCAAATATTGGTTGTTTTAAGTATACCCTATCCCAATGCCCATTAAAATAGAAAATGGGTAGCATGTTGTTTCTTGTTTGAGACAGCCTAATTCATCATAAAATCATTCTAGTCATTTTTCCTATTCAACTAAATTGTAAAAATACATTGAATACTATTACTTATACTAAAATACGTAATATGTTTTTATTTATTTTTACATTTAACAAAGCTTCATTTCCATTTAAAAATAAGCAAGATAATGCAACAAAGTTATTTTGATAATTGTAAATAATGTCCATTTTTATTCTAAATTCTACATTTTGTGCACTGAAAATTGTTTAATCTACACAAATTCATTTACCCTGTATAAATAGTATTTAATTTTCTTAATGCGGAACTATTTTTCTAGACCTACATACAAATAATTTATTATCTCCATACCTTCACTAATTAAATCATCACGAACTGGATTTGTAATAAGAAATTGATTGCACAAAAATTGAAGTACAGTAAGGCGATCTTCTACAGTGGTAAAAGGATATTCACAAGTATTTAAAATCCTTGATATATTCTTATCAAAAGTTTTGTCACTATCAACATAAGCTCTTAACACTTCTGGCCAAGTCATGACATCCAACAAAAATAATGTAATGTTTACACTATCTTTATGGTCCAATGGACCAAAATGTGTTTGTTGAGCATCTTCTTCCCTTAAGAGTGCCCTCAATAGCATTATGTGTACTTCTGTTAATAAGGTGCTTTGCTCTTCACAGCTAACCGCAGCACATAAATCTTCCAATCTAAAAGGAGATAATCTTACAAGGTGTCTGAAATGACGCAATACTTCATAAACACCTACAACTTGCAGCACTAAGTTATGGGGTATTAGTAAATCATCAGATGAAGGTGGTAGATCTAAGTGAGGAATTTGACGTTCTTGTTGAAGCCATAGTGGATCAGGACTGGGTACTCTATTGAAATTTGAAGTAGATTTTCGAGGTGTTCCCACATTCGAATTAAAACTGCTTACAGAGAAGTCACTGTCACTTGCTGCACCTTCACTCACGGAACCGTCGGAACTTTCACTAACCCGATCTTCTTCAGGCTCAGAACGATCGCTAAATTCATCGCCGAAATCAGACCCATAATGATATTCTGATTCATGATAATCAGCTGCTTGAGGATTATATCCTCTTCTCGAGTAAGCATTCGATAAACCTCCTCTTCTACTTTTATGTGATTTTCCACCTCTTTGTTTTCGTGCACTTCGTTTACTTGTATCACTTCCCTGAGGCGACGAGGCTCTCGATGCTGAAGGAGTACTAGTCAATGATCCGGATCCGATATTTTGAGCTTGTAAATATTTAGGTTTCTTCAATAAATGGTATTGGAATTTTCTATTCTTCTCAAAACTTCCCGATTTTGGGGGTCTCCCGCGTTTTTTGGCCCCCCTCCCCGACATCATTATGTACAACTGTCAATTATACACTATTTCGCACGTGTATCGCAAACACATTCTTGTTTACAAAAACAAAATGTTACCAATATTATTTAGCTTCATCCTAAATCTAAAGGATTCATAACTAAGGCCTATACGACGCTTTAACAAAAGCAATGTTCCAAGTCACAAAAATATTATCATAGTATTTATTCACGTACAATTACAAAGCTTTTCATTTCACCGTTATCAGTACATATTGAAATTTTTATTTATTTTACAGAAGGCACCAAAAGCTTATAATGACGCGAAATGTGAATAGGTATTCATGCAATTCTGAAACGCTTGATTCTGTTCTCCCATTGGCTGATTATTAGACCGCCATGTTGATTTTTGTAACTTGTGGTTTATTGAATTTTATGCCAATTTAAATTTCATTTTCACGAAAATATTTTGCACCAAAATCTTATGTGTGACGTGTGTTAATTAAGAATATTATTTTAATGAGGATTATGAACCAGTGAACACGAATTGACACTCGGTACATTTAATGTAAGCACGTCGTAAAAAGTTAGGCTAAGTAGATGGGGGCCATTTTGAATCTTTTATTCTGTCGTCAGTAGACACAGAAACTATAAACTTTGTAAAAATATATTTTATTCAATGATAATTATGTCTCTACATATATTAAATAATCGTTTTACATATTTTATGATTTAATTTATTTTTGAGAAAACTAAAATGCCTAAAACATTTTTGCGAAAGAAATTATTTCATAATTTGAGGTACCGTTACAATTATTGGTAACAGTACAACTGAACATGGGACAAGATTAAATAAGAAAATAACATTATATGTATGGCATACTGTACTTTTTTACATTTAGTTAATGTCAAACCATTCGACCTTTTAATATACAATAATACCGTCAACATTTACTTCAATAATAAATCAATGTATCTAACGTATTTACGTATGTCAACCCTTAATTATTTTATTACTGCGTGTGTTTTCTAATCTTTTTATAAATATATCAATAATAAAAAATAAATCCACTGCTAAATTATTATTTTTTTTATGATTAGTAAGAACAAAACTTAGTGCATAAATCTTTTATGGCCATTAGGCCATGGTGCCAGGTCACTCACTTAATATATTTTTTTGTTATCAATAAAGAATGACCCTTATAGCTCTAAAGTTTTAGCACAAAATAATAGTTATTTAGTATTATAATTTTTCTTTCTTAATTCCATTAAAATTTTCCTTATTATTCCAGTGGGGTAACTCAATTCCCTAAAGGCACGATTCAAAGTATTATATTTATTTTTAAAATAATTACTAATCTCATTAATTAAAGTAATGATTTCATATTATAATTTGTTTGCGATTTCTAGTTTTAGTAGTTAGTAGATATAAACACCTCCTAAAAAAATATATTTTTCTAATTTACCAGCGCCAGAACCATAAAATTGATATCAGTATTCAAAATTATATAAGAAGTATCTTAATTAATTTGGAAGAAAACCCTTCTATGTGATGTATCTTTCTGAATGGCCTGTCTGTAGTGGAATGATTATAGATTTTGTGTGAAAATGAAAAGCAGACAACAAAATAACACTATTAAATAGTGGTCTGTGGACTGCACTCTGCTATAAAAGTGTAGATTGTCAGAAGTTGATCTGTATTCTGTACTGTAGAGTTCTCTCGCGTAGCTCTGTCTCTTTGAAATTTTGAATAAGGTGTGTCGAGAATTGAAATGCAACTTAATGCTAAGTTACTATACACGTTCTACTTTTTAATTAAAATAGACATTATTATACAGCAATACTTAAAAAAATACACTTAAAACTTATTGACTATAAAATAGTAATATATGAAAATCTAAAAATATCTACCATATTTCAGGAACAGAAAAGCAATGTATACAATGAAAAGTATTGTGCCAACCAATAGTCCTATGGATTTTCCAAAGTGCATGTATAATATAACGAACCCTACACAAGATCTATCAGATGTTAATATTAAAATATGTGACCAGGTTATGAAATTCTTTAAGGTTTATTTCATTGAAATACTTTTTATTTTTATGTAAATTTATCCTGGGTACTTCACAAGACATTTAGATAAATATGCAAATTTGTTGTTTGTATGTCCTTTCTAGTGCTATTTATTGTATAAAATGAATTTTAACGAGAATTTGTAAATATGGGTTAGTTGTTATTAATTATTTTAGTTTGTGTCTACAATATAAAATTACTTTGATTTTAGAATACATCAACTAAAAGTATAATGGAACTCGAAGAAAGGCAAGATCAGTTATTAAAGAAATTGGATAAGCTTTATGATCGCATAAAAATGATATCTTCTTGCAAATTGCATGAAAATTACCATACCAGTATTGAATCTCAGTTAAAGAAATCGGAGGTAACTTCTTAGTTAGTTATATTAAATTTTATAGTACTTATAATAATTTTTCAACTAAGTGTGCACCAAAGAATATGAGAGATTACAATATTTGATACTTATTAGATGTGTTAAATACTTAATGCTTAATTTTTTAATTATATTGAAGATAATCACAACTTAACCACCTTATTAATAATACCAAGTAAAATTATGTCAACATTGTTTAAAATCACAGAATTTAAGTTCATAATGTTATTTACAGGTCAAAATGGAAGAAATTGTATTGGTATTAAGTCCAGATAACTTGCCATGGTTTATGAAAATCTTCCTAAAAGCCAATAATATAAACTTTACATGGCACATACACTCTTCTACACCTTCTAATAAAGTCCACAAAATTCAATCATTTTTTGAAAAACTTACTGTTAATCACATAGGCAATTATGCTCCAAGGATGAACTTAAGATTTATATTTAAAGATGGTAATCTTATTTAATATTTATGAAGATATTTTGTTGTTATTGTAGATATTCCAAGGCACTCCAAATTAAATTCAATACATGTTATTGACCTAAACTGTTAAAGATTTTATCATTAACCAATATCATTTTTATTTATTAATTTCTAGATAATAGTCCTTCTGATATAAGAAGAGATTATTTTTGAATGGATGTATCATTGTTTTATTTAATATTGTGTGTGAATGTCACATTCAGCAAATAGAGTCTAGTAGTTTAAACATTAAGTCCCTGTTGACTCTTATACTATTTTGCCTTATGGTAATTTACAAAGTTACATTGCACCTTTGTGGAAATATGTGTTACTTTTCAGAATATTATTTTGTTAGTTTCAGCTACAACAGAACTTAAGATAACATCACTGGATTTGCCTATTACTGGAAATGTAAATGTTTTGAGATTTCTCTGTGAACAATATCCAAACACTGCTTTATACAATTATGATGATTATGTAGTGGAGAGTCTTCTGGATACATGTTATGTGCTTGAAAAGTCATCAGAAACACAGAAACAAGCAATTTGTAAGAAGCTGTTCCAAAATATGAATGAGGCAAAATGGATTCATGGAAATCAGTTCACCATTATTGATCTTGTCTTGTTTAATCAAGTTAAACAGTGGCAAAATTATAAAAAAAGTGTACCACAGCAGTGGCTTCTTAATTGTGAGAATCTAATGGGATATTAAATTTATAATACATATGAAAGTGTTTTGTTTTTCACATTGTGTATACTTTCATTAGTATATGATTTACCTGAAAATTAAGCAATATTGGCTCAATTAAAATGTTTAAAGATAAACTCATACTGCTTTTTTATGTTTTTTAGACAAAACTTGGATGGCTGAAATAGTGGTATTAAGTAATGCTTACTAATACTATAAAAGCGAAAGTTACTGTTTGTTGCGCCTTCATGTCCGAATACTGAACCTATTTAAATGAAATTTGGTACGCATATAGTGTAGAGCCTGAGAAAGGACATGGGTTTTAGGGTGCAAAAGATATAATAACTTGTATAAAACTATCGTCAATTTAAAACTAAAAGCTTGAAACATTATTTAAGCTATTGGTATAAATTGATACAATATTCAAATTTTTAACCTCATGGATATAAAATAACAATAGAAAAAAGGGGGATGAAAGTTTACATGGAAATATGTAAGGTTTACGTTGATGTTTTATAAAATTGCGATAAGAGATAAAATATTAGAGCTATTCTTAGCTAATATTGCTATTATTAGCCTATATGACAGTAACGAAGTCATTAAAATGTCAAACTGAAGTTAACGCGGATAAGAAAAATGGCCATGCAGCAGGCCGCGTGGTTGCTTAGCGCTCATTGTTAACAGAATTTTTCATTAAAACAGACACACTGAATCTATTGATTTATTATACGTGATGTTTAATTCATAAAAGACTGGTTCTTTTTCGAATTCTTTCGCTTATTTTTTTATATAAGTAAATTATATATTTAATAATAATATTGTATTGTCAGAAGGTTTCTTTCCCTGCGGCCCTAACCATCAGTAGCTTGGGCCAAGCGCCGCTGCTGATGGTTTTTCAGATCAGGTTTTTTATAATATTTTTATTTTTGTATTTACATTTTTCTATTTTACTTTTATATACATTTTATAAAAAAATCGTATTTGAGAAAATAAATATATAAGAGAAATAATAATAATAGGAACGGCGTATCGGTACATTCAATTAATTTACCTAAAATTAATATGATAGACAACTGTAGTCGAAAAAAGCGTCATAAACGCGAGTGAAGCTACTGGCAAAAGCTCGTAATTTTATAACCGTCTAATGTAATGTGTGCCATCAAATATTTTGTATAAATCCCTCTTTATTCAACAAAAGTTAAGTAGAAAACAGAACGTAATAATAGCAATGAGTGTTGTTTTTTAAAAATCTAGAAAAAGATGGTTTAGACAGATAATTTTTTAAATATTCGCTAAAGAAAAATGATATTATGTAAAAAAATTCTAGAGCATATTCCATGTGCAATTAAAGTATGGATTCTCAATTCCGGAACACTAGTTATTTTGTTAGTTATGTTTTCTAACTTCTAACGAAAAGCTAAGTACAAGATATTAATTGCTTTCATATTTTAGAATAAAGTTGCTTCAGTTAAAAAGAATAGGCCAAACGTCGAACCACATTGAAATGTTGCACTACATTCTATAATTTATCATTTTACTTCGTACTTATAAACATAATGTTGTTTAGTTTATCTTTTGCGAGGATATTAATAATTAAAGCAAAAAACTACTTAAAAATATTATAACAACTATCCGATTTTTTAAGTGACAGTTTTTAGAAAATTCCAAGAGGTTGATCATCTATATCATTGTAGAATGTAGATGTTGGTAGTCTGTGTGTTGGAATTTGGCAACGAGGTTATGTTTACTGGATAATTTTGTCGAGTCAGAATTTGAAACAACAGTATATAGTCGTTTAACAATAAAATAAGGATAATAAGTTCTAATAAAATGCTGGTGACACTAAAAACGTTACAACAACAAACCTTTCAAATTGAAATTGATCCGGATGAAACGGTAAAAGCATTGAAACTTAAAATTGAAGTTGAAAAAGGAAAAGATTATGCGGCGGATTACCAAAGGCTTATATATGCGGGAAAAATACTTCTTGATGACAATAAACTAAATACGTATAATATAGATGAAAAGAAATTTATTGTTATTATGGTTACTAAACCAAAGACTGGTGATGTACCGCAGACATCAACATCGTCTCCTGACGCTGGTGAAAGTAAGTCGACTGAAAGTGGTGACGCTAAAAATAAAACTGTAGAAGAAGCACCAAAACCAATTCCGGCGCAAGAGCCAGAGCGCACAGTTGAACCGGCAGCAACATCTGCTGATCCTGATTTTGAATCAACAGTTCAAAGTATAATGGATATGGGTTATAACCGTCAACAAGTAGAACAAGCTCTTCGAGCTTCATTTAACAACCGAGAAAGAGCAGTAGAATACTTAATAACAGGTATACCTGAAGACATATTACAAGAACAAGAGGCAGAAGAGAGCTCTGATGATGATCCTTTAGGTTTTCTCCGTGAACAGCCACAATTTCAACAAATGCGTGCAGTGATTCAGCAAAATCCTAGTTTGTTAAATACTGTTTTGCAACAAATTGGTCAATCTAACCCAGCACTTCTCCAAGCTATAAGTCAACATCAACAAGCATTTGTTAGAATGCTTAATGAACCAGTGAATGCACCTGCAACTGGTGCCGCATCTGCCCCAGAGGAGGTGGCAGTTCCCGAGAGTCAGTTATCGCAGCCACCTCAAAATGTTATTCATATTTCATCTCAAGATAAAGAAGCTATAGAAAGACTAAAAGCTCTTGGTTTCCCAGAAGATATGGTTGTTCAAGCTTATTTTGCTTGTGAAAAAAATGAAAATCTTGCAGCAAACTTTCTTTTATCACAAAATTTTGATGATTAAAATGTACCAGTAAAAACTGACAAATTTTAAAGCTTATTGAATTGTTTTCATATTAAAATTTAAGAGCCTAATAGTTCTTATCATGTGCTTTATATTTTGTCCATAAACATTTGGGAATGTCAATACATAATTATTTGTTAATCAATTAAAACAGTACCTTACAAGAAGTTCACTTTACTAAACATTTGCAATTTTATTTTTTTCAACCTCTGTACATTCAGTACCAAGTTGTAATAATTATAAAATTCATAAATAAATTGGATTAAATTATAACAAGATTTTCTCTTTAAAGAAAAGATCATCTTTTTTCCAGTGTGACATCATTTATTACCCATGAACTCTAGCTTTGATAAGGACAGTAAAATATATTTGAGAAAATGGATGTATATTAAAGTGAAATTAAATTTGAGCCAAGTTTTATGGCCTATGTATTTTATAAATGTTTGCCTGAATTAAAGTATTTAAATGATGGTTAAAAGATGTAAAGATAGCACATAAAAGCTTTTCTTGAAGAATATAAATAATCATTTATTTTGCAAAAACATATTTCATGACTTAGATTGATAGGTTATTTCCCTTTATTCAAATAGTTTCTGAATATATAATTCTTATAATTTACATATTGTATATTCAATGCCTATTCCTTGAATATATACAATCTAGATTTCTTTGTCAATAAAGTTCAATATCCTCAGTTATTTTGTCCAATGTATTTTAAGGCACCATTATTTTGGCTTTTATTATTTTTAGACTGATGCACATTCCATTATTCTGTCTCAATAAAGATAAATGTCATTGCAATTACCTAGCCAAGCAAAAAATCCAAAAGGCAAAGAATACATATAAATCTTTTTATTTTAAAAAAGAAATCTTTGCTTTGAATAAGAATTTATATTTTATAAAATTTTAATACTATTCCCAAATTCCAAACTAAGGTTTTTTTAGATTCCAAACAACAAAGGTTGCAGCCCTCATAGGTAAGACAGGTATTCTATTTATCCATACGTGACTTAGTTAAAGACAAAATTATTAAAAAAAAATAAAATAAGTCACCCGTATTCAAGACGTAACTTACATTTTTAATCTCCCTTTAAGATTTCTCATATTTTTCCCATAAAGTGTTGTTTCGACAATACTTAAGTATAGATAGTGACTTAAAGTCACGTCTTTAAATACGACCTTTAATTTGAGGATTTTCTTATTCATTTTCAACATCAACAAAAAACTTATTATTTTATATAACATACTAATATTAAAATAAAATAACCCAGAATTACATCAAACAGTTAATATTATTAATATTTATAAATAGCATAAGTTAACATAAAAAGCTATGTTGGTATAAACTTTATCCAATCTAATTTAAAAGGCACTTTTCACAATGTCTTACATTAATTGTTGCCATTTGCCACTAAACACATTTTGACAGTTTGTATCTAACAAAGCAAAACAATTAAATATAACAATTTTTTGATGCAATTAATGGCAAATGACCACTTACAAAAATCTTATATTTATTTCTGAAAGTCAGTTAATTACTTTTCTCCAAGAATAAAATAATATGAAAATATTCTTTAGATAATTATTAACATATTGCTGTTATGTAACCCATAGCAAAACAGAACTTAACTTGTTACATAATAAAGTTTTGTACAAACTAATCAGCATAATAAAACATCTTGTGATATGCGAAGTGAGTCAAACGTTAATTCACCGATACTTCATTAATTTTAATATGTACAAAAGTATTCTATACAATATGACATAATATAATCTATCTGTACAAACACTGTACATTTCCATTTCTTGTAATTATGTGAAAATTAGTGCAATACCTATTATACTGTACATTGCAATTCTTTATTGCACGAATAAACTAAATAATAACTTTGGCTTATACATTAAACCATAATATGGTGTATATCATGTCTAAACAACTTAATTGAATGGTTTAAAGTCGGTAATTTTTATCACTTTGTAAAGACTTGTTGAAACAGACTTTGTTTCAAAGGCAATTATTTAGTGTTTATTTACAATTCAACTATGTAATTATAACAAACAAGCAGTACTACCAAACATTAATAGCATATTGCAATCAATTGATAGACAAAACCAAATTGCTTTTAAAAATGAAGAATGGCACACATAACATGAACAATTATGGTGTAATATATCTTCAAAAAATAATTTGTGCATTTATGTGAAGATGTAGAACATAAAAAATTAGTTACAATTTTCCTGTCTCAATGTTAACCTGTTGTTATTAGACTACTGAGAAGAGGATCATAAGTTTTTAACATTATTAGAGAAAAAAATTACAAATAAAAGTTCTAATAATATAACATATTATTTTTTACATAAAGCAAGATGCACAATTATACTGCGATCTTTCCTTTTAAAATTTCCTCACTAAGATATTTAAAAACGGCAAAATTTTGAAACAAAAAAAAAAGATGAATAACATAGAAAATAGTACTTATTGGTCCTAGCCTCAGTTCAACGTCATATTATGTATAAAAATTAACTAATTATAAAAAAACAATAACATTATAGAAAATGATAAAATAGTTAAACATACCAATAAATTTCTAACAATACACTAAGATTTAGTAAACAATAGACCAAAATGTAATCAAAATAGATATTAATTTCTTCTAGATTCTTCTTAAAATTAATAATTAGAATTTATTCTTTCTGATAAAGATATTCTATTTACAGTTTTACAATACAATTATTTATTCTGACAGTATAAAAGGGTTCTTTCTTTATCTAAATAATATTTAAGTAGTCAAATGATAGATCTGTTTAGTAGGTAACTGACATTTTTGTCATTTTGTCCATGAAAATATTATGTCCAGAACATTTAGATTGACCCAAGCATTTTTTGCCTTCACAGCAACTCGAGCTGGTTTAATGGATCCGATTTTTGGAACTCCATCGGGGATGCTATCAAAGTGTGCCTCATGGCTTCTGCCAGCATTTCAGTGGCACGCCTGGCTAGCCAGCTGGGTCTCATTCTGTTTTTTGTTGACAATATAACTCTTTCAAGGACTTAAGCTCTTCAATAAGCGCTTTATTCTGATTTTCCAAAACAGCCACCCTATTTTCTAAACACTTAATGTACTCTTTTTTTTTACGTCGACACTCCCTAGCTGCTTCTCGATTTTTCAATAATCGAAGTTCACGTTTACGAGTCTGATCTTCTAATATTGGACCTAAAAACATAGCACCATTTGTTCATTTCATAATGAAAATTTAATTGTTACCTGACATCAAATATTTTTTTCATAAATAATGTAGGTTTACCAACCCGGTACGTAGAACTGTCCGTCTTGGTTGGTGGCATATTGCACAATTGCGCCTCCGCCTGTTGTTCCAGATACAGCTAACGTATGAAGTCCACCATCAGTTTGTAATGACCCAGCTGGAATGACTGATTAAAAACGATATTATTACAACTGGAAAATTCCATTTAAAATCACGCAATCCTTTAAAAGTTTATGAAAGTTCTCTTTCATAAACTTTTAAAGGATTCTGGTCGCCATAGTGATGCAACGGTCAATTACAATATGCATTATTAATACCAATGCCAATATTTTTCGTAGATGTAGAGAAAAAAGTATAAAGATTGTGCTACCAGTAAAGTCTCAAAAAAATCATACACAATTAAGTATTTGTAATATAAGGTGCAGACATAAAACAAACTTAAGTCAGTCCAAGTTTGAGTTAAGCAAATAGTTGTTATTAATTAACAAGTTTGAAAGATGGCAATTTTTACCATACTAACATTTCATACGAAACTCAATAACAAATAAAGCAAATAGCCTTATATGGTTATCTAACGCTACTTTACGTGGCCTAACTAATAAATGTAATAATTGTTATAGTTTTATATACTAAACATATACATTTAACAATAAAATAATAATTTCATATCGAAAGTTAAATGTTATTCCATAACTTAGCTAATGTAATACATTACAGGCAAACTTTTAAAATAAAGTAAAACATTTTAAAACTAAACAACGAATCGAGTTTGGACTATGTTACACAGCTGCTGGCATGACGTCATTGCCGTTGGTTCAAGCACGATTACGTCATTTCGTTTGAATAGATTTAAACATGTATTTAGGTAGGATTCAATTTTTAACATTAGAAGTTGTTTATTCTTGGCTTTCCATTAATAATAACAATTTTTGATGGTCAAAATAACCCTATAAAGTCAAATTATGAGACTATACACTGTTATAACTTACAACAGTATATTACTCCTTTTCAATGGGTGTGACATAATTTATCACCTTGTCCAATAACACGTTTCTTCAAATATTCTTGCAATAGCCATTTCAGATATATAAGTGACTAATGTTTCTTCAAAGTCTTTCCAAATGTAGTAGGTTTCCTTTAAATAAATTTTAACTCTTCCTACCTCACTATATTTAAATACTATTTACCATTATCCTAGGTATAATAAAATATGATGAATATAAACTTCAATAAACAAGGTTCCTAAACTAAACTATATAAATAATCATGTAATACTTGCAACATGACTGAAATACTGATACAAAAGATGTAGCAGTGAACTGTAAAGTTTTAAAATGTCTATTTCTAAAGACAAGTTTGTAAAATATAAATTAATTAAGAAACTACATCTTTAATAAACAAGTATAACAGGTTGATTTAATAGACCTATTATTATACGTATTTGTAAATAGAAGCATTTTATACAATTTGTACCAAACAAATTTTTAATTAAATTAACTACAGAATTTTCTATTAAATGGACTATAAATATGAATATAGCCAATGACAAGAAAGTAAATAAGATAGATCACAATTATGTATTATATTGATACATAGATCATCATGAGACTAAATCAAGACCGAGCCAATGTAGTGAAACAAGATATGACATATACCATATGATTGTTATATGTGAAGGAGCACTGTATATGATTGTGATGCATTGGAACAGGTTAGTGACATGTTGCACACAGAAAATCTAGTGTCAACTGCAGCACATTTAACTAACCTGGTGCAAATGACAAAGGAGATGACAGCGACACTTCATTCTCAGGTCCTGCTTTAGTTCCCATGCGATTGTCTGTAATACCATATTGTCTTGTACTGGTGCCGGTACAATACTTAATATTTCCAAGCTAAACGCCATACATTCTCATAAAATGATGAGCTCATACAATAATCACATAATCTACCTGAGCGAGTTTCTCTGGTTATTGTGTAAGATATATAATTTATTAGAAGATATTTTCTATTACAATATAAATAATTAGGACATATATAAAGCTATATTAAATGGCATAACAATTTAAATAATTTCTGAGCACAGTCTTTATAGCTATATTTTCGTTTTGACTATTGCAACACTGTAATAAACATACATTATATTAAATTGTAGTTTCTTTATTTGCCTACAATGCATTCTGAAGTAAATTAAATATAGTAAATTTTGTTATAAACAGTGGAGTGTGTTCCTAATCACAAAGTGTATTGTAATAAATAATAGGGACCACTTCAATAAAAAATTATGAAAATTATTTTCTATGTTACCTGCAATTTCTGCTCCCCCTAAATCATTCAAAATTTTTCGATATGATGGACGTCTTGTAAGCATTTCCCTATATTTCCTTTTAGGACTTTCATCGTCACTATAGCTTTCATCACTGCCAGACTGGCCTTGTGCATTGAGTACAGTATTAGGCTCTGGCTTTATCTAAAAAAAGTAAATTTATTAATTAGTTATGGATAGGTTATTTTAAAGATGTTTAAAAAAATAACATTAATTATTTACCTGTAAAGTTTGTAAAGTTCCTTGTGTGGTATGTATAACAGAATTTGGTTTGCTAACAAGTATCACATTTCCTTTAGGTAATTGCACTGATTGTATATTAGAGGCTGTTTGGATCACCGATTGTTGATTAGGTTGAATAACAGATTGTACCTGCAATTAAATGTTAATAATTTATGTAAACAACCTACAGATTTAACACGCCTCAACATTTTATATGTAGAGTATCACTTGCCAAACATAAACAAAACAAATACCTGAGCTGAAGGAGCTTGAGTGGGTAATGAAAGTTGAACAATACTCGTAACAACCACATGAGGCGGAGCCGCGGTTGCAGATGAACCAGGACTTGACAATGGGTCTGACACATTTCCTCCACTACCTGTTCCATTCTCCTCCACCATTCCGTCCATGCCAAGTTAGCTCACCTAAAACGTTCAAGGTCAACGTTCTATGTTTTCAATGTACTCTAATGTTTAAACTTGTTACAAGAGAATGTTGCTCTATTTTCATAGAGATAAAAACTGTTGATAGTACCCATTGGTGGCATTCTAAAACTAAATTATCGCGTCATAACAAGGAAAATTTCCTATTGCGTATAAAGTAGCTTGTAATATTATTTTGGGACCAGTGCGTCTTGAAGCAAAGTTGGGCTATAAGACCAATGAACATTGTTATCATGTTTATGGAGCCAGTTTTAGGCGACCGTGACAGACCGCAAGATGACTTCGATACAAGCACTCACCAGTTACGTATTCCTCGTCACCGTATATGCTGCGTCCGGAGTGGGCGAACGGGACGGTACGTAGTAGCCACGTCAACTGCGAGAAGACTCGTCACTGGCGGAGACCTATGATCTTGTATGCGTCATAACAATATGGCCGAAATTGTCAAGCGCATGCGCTCACCTGCCGCTCCCACAGATATTAGTTTAATTTTTTGAGCAGTGAGTTAATATAAGGTGGGTTTCCTAAAGCAACTCAATAGCGCACACTGTCATCTGTGTATAAAGACGCAGACCCAATTAAATAAAAAAGTATTTAATTTTTACAAAAATCATGTAGAAAAATGTACTACGAAAACTAGTTCACGTATCAACCAAGCAATAGAATTTTAAACTTAACTTACACTGCGGAATTATACGCTATAGAGTGACATTATACTGCGTTGTCAAACAAAACAACTTAATTAGTAACAAAAGAAGTACATCTTTATTTTAATCTGTGTTTTACAGGCTACATTGAATAGATCATATGAATTTGTCATTTACATAAATAAAAAGTAGAACTTGCAAAAAATTGTTTTACTACGATATAATTATTATTAAATTATGGATGCAAGAGAATAACGTAATTAAAAAAAATTGTGCATAGTAAATCTAAGTAAAAATGTCTTCGTAACGATAAGCGTTTAGCTAAACATTAACATTATGTCCTCAATTATTTATGAAAAACACAACAAAGAAGGAACTAAGATATATAAATGCCGCGAGTACGCAAACAAAGTTTCAACGAATTTAAATTATTTTAGAAGAGATGGGAGATTTTGTGATATAGAGTTAATATCAGGAAAAACAAAAGTCAAGGTGAGTAACTGCGTATATATGTATTTACTAAATAGTTCACTTGAGTAATATATGTTATTTACTAAGTTATCAGTGAGTGATTTGGTTTTAAGCTATAATAGAATTTCAATACATGATACATTTAAGTTTGTAAATATTTCCCTTTAGGCGCATCGAGTTGTTTTAGCTGCTAGCTGTGAATATTTTGATGCTATGTTCAATGTGGGACTGGAAGAGAGTCAAAAAGGATGTGTTATGTTACACAGTATTCCTCCTGCTATTTTACCTATAATTATAGATTTCATATACACAGGTACATAAGATTAACTCCTTAATTTTAGGTATAAATTTTAAGAAATTTTTATTTCTGAACAAATTCTTACAGGTGAAGTAACAATTGACAAAGCTACAGTACAAAACTTACTCATCGCTGCTGATATGCTACAGTTAAGGGAACTTGTTTTTGGATGTGGTGAATTTTTGAAGAGAGAACTCCACCCATCGAATGCACTTGGTATATTTAGGTGATACTAAGATGTGTTTTAAGAAATAAAAAAAATGTTAAAGAGAATTAATATAATATTTACAAAATTAGTTCTATTGAAGCACACATTTCTGCATGCTTCATTTGTTGTTCACTGCACATTTTTCTTTACAGACTCATGCTTATTTATTAAGTCTTCTGTATCTTATAAAACTGAAACAAGTGTTGCGCTCGGGATAAACCTCAATTTTCTTATATGAAATGCACATTGAACAAGATAAGGAGACTGTTACTGTTTTCAATCTAAGAATAATATTTATTTTGCAATTATTGGGTTGAAATTATCAACTAAAATAAACATTTGTAAAAATTTTAATCTCTTTGATGAACTTATGTCTAAATACATAATATGTATACATTTTAGAAATTTCACTTAAAATTACAAGATGAATCATTATACTAAGCGGGCATATTGGATTAAATAATCAATATGTGTTTCTATCTTCTTTATATTATAGATTTGCTGAAACACATAATTGTAAAGAGTTAGCAGAAGAAGCTTTAGCACATGCTCAAGCATATTGGAATTTAGTAGCAAATGGAGATGAACTGCTAGAATTACCATTGCAGCAGCTGATAACTCTTTTGTCTTCAGAGCAACTAAAAGTTGATAATGAAGCACAGGTACAATGATCAGCTTCAATTATCAATAAAGTTTCAATTAATTAAGCTTTAAAAACAAAAATAAAACTGTTGTCAATGTCACCAATTAATGTTTAATGTGATTTAATCATCAATAACATTTAAATGAATTATTTAAATAAAATTTCAGGTTCTCTATCCAGCACTTAAATGGTTGGAACATGATCCAGCAACTCGAAGACGACACTGCTTTGAAGTATTGAGTCATGTACGTTTACCACTGATATCACCACAAATTTTGGATTGTGCTATTAAAACTGTACAAGATCCCTCTATAGCTGTTGCTCTGAAAACTGTCAAAGTGGATATGGTAAGATGATCAGTTCATTTTGTTAATTTAAATTAATTACTATAAATAAAAATCAAATAAAGTGCTTATCTATCTATATAAGTACATTTAATAAATATATAATGTCTAATAGCTATATGCATATTAGCCATTGCATGTGTATATGTGTGAGCTGTAAATTCTCATTTATAATGTTTGTATTTATGTTATAGCAAAAATAATAGACTACTAATGGCATTAACTAGTAATGTTATGTATCCAAGGACTTATTATAATAGGGTGCTATAATAATAACCAGCACTTAGCAGTTGAAAATATTATGTATATTAATTTATGCCTGTATAACGAGCTACTGTCCGCTGAATTCCTTCAGACTTCAAAATGTATACAGATAATTCATGATACTTTATTCACCTTCTACCTTTCATAAACAATTAATACGAAATGATACTGTGTAACACAGAAATCGGGTCGTGGTGTACTGGTGTCGCTTTCGGCAGAGCCACGTGCGCGAGCTCGTCGTGTGCTCGTAATTGTCGGCGGTTCCTGCCATGACAGCGTTCCTCCGCTTACCACAGACAATATCCTGTTCTCTGCTCTTAAGTTCGATTTGCACAAGAGGTTATTATCTCATTCACTATATAATACATCGGTATTAACCACATTTATATTTTAATGGATAACTAGTGGGCCGTCAATCGTTTTCGCTAGTAGCACTCATCATTTTAGGTCAGGTGACTCAAAAAGTAAAAGCAACGCGAATCCTATTGCTATCAAACTTCAAAGAATCTCTCAGATGAACGAGTCTTTCTTCCCTGAAAATTTCATTAAAAATTAGTTGACCTATTTTTTTATATACATATTTTAAATTTGTAATAGATATAATAAAATTTGCAATCATAATATCCTAAATGGCAATTCCCGTCTACAAAAGCCCAAATATATTTATGTCAGCTGCATGTTATATCTTAATACATATTATAAATCAGTAAAGATCGCGTGTCTGTACATTCAATAAATTTATCCAAAAACTATTGTGGGTGGTGAGAAAAGAGCGATAGAACACAAAAACTGTTGTTTACCTTTTTGTCTGTATATATCTATGGGTTAATCTCCGGAAGTACTCAATGGATTTATACGCGTTTGAATCTATAATCAAGTGCATCTAGAAATTCTTCTACGAATTTATAGATGCACTGAAGTGTCCCAAAAATAGTATGACAGTGAACTAGAAGTGGTTGAGACATGAAGGCGGGCGAAGTCACTGGTAGAAGCTAGTTGCTTAAAAAAATCAAGATATAATAGTGAAAAAAATCTATAAACTATGCGGCCTTACTTTAATTGAATAACGCATGAAAATTTCATGAGTTGATTGTGTTAAAAGGTTTTTTAAAAGTATTTTATATTCTTTGTATAGGGAATGGGAGGAGCTAGCGCCAATGGGCATAGCAAGGATCCAGCCAGGTGTAGCAACACTTGGTGGACGGGTTTACGCAGTGGGGGGTGAACAGGGCAGTCAAATATTGGCTAATGGTGAAGTTTATGATCCACAGGTATATAATTTTTAATATATCTTTTTTGGCGCCCGAATTTAAATTAATTAAATATGTGCATACTCTCTAGGAATAAAAAATATCAGACAACCGACAAACTGTATTATATTGCATGAAGTTCACCACTTTTTTAGTACCGGTCTACTGTAATCTAGAGGTCAGTCACGACAGAATAATATATAAAATGATAAAAAAATACTTTACGAAACTTTTTTAGATTGACAAATGGTCAGATATAGCACCAATGAAAGAAGCGCGTTGCGAGTTCGGTCTGACTGCATGGAACGGTAACTTGTATGCATTCGGAGGTTGGGTTGGCTCTGATATGGGCTCTTCAGTAGAAGTCTATGATCCTGTCTCTGATGAATGGACCTTGGTTGGACACATGCCAGAGCCGCGCTTTGGTATGGGCGTTGTTACTTTTGAAGGTTCGAATACTTTAATATTATTTTCTGTTATGCTGATTTACTTGTTGTACTTGTTATATGGCAATATGTAGTGTTTTTGTTACGCTTGTCTAAATCACCGAATCGATTTTGAAGAATTTTAATACAAAAATTGGGGATGGATTAATTTTATATTACAGGTCTTACGATTTTAAATCCTGAATATAATATGAATGAATTTTTTATTATTACAATTTAATTTTATTAAATGTTTAATACATATGTGTAAATTAATCGTTTTCTGCAAAAGCAAATGTAAGTTAAATGAGTGTTTTTTTCTGAGGATTAACAATTGAAATGAGATTAAATAATTGTTCCAGGTCTCATATATGTAGTCGGTGGTTGTACGCATACATGGAGGCACACACAAGACCTGCTCTGCTACCACCCAGTGTCACGCAAGTGGCAGACACTTAAATCCATGCGCCATGCGCGGAGTCAAGCTGCTGCCGTCGTCCTCGACAACTATCTCTACGTTATAGGAGGGATTGCGCCGCGGCGGACGGTGCTGTCATCGGTTGAAAGATACAGCTTTGATGATGTGAGATAAATAAATTTTAGGAGCACGAAAATGAATAATAAATATAGCTAAATTTAATAAAAACCTAAGGAGGTAGATGCAGCCCAACTTCCGCATTAAGTTTTTAATTTAAGATATAAACTTCGACACTATCGTATAACTGTCGTTATTGCATGATAACTTACTAAACTATGAATATTTATCGGCAGATAACAAATGAAACAAAGCTATTCCATCATACCGAATATCAAAAGTTATGTATTCTGGAAAATAATATGATCGTTTCAGGATACATGGGAAGAAGTTGGTAGTCTGAAAGAGGCGCGCGCATGTTGTGTTGCGGGCGCGGCTGAGGGTGTGTTAGTGGTGGCTGGGGGGGACAGTGAGAGCGGCGAGCGCGCTTTTTACCGTGCACGAACTACTCTCGCTTCTGTCGAGATTTACGACCCGGCCGACGACACCTGGCGCCCGGCGCCGCCCCTGCCGCACTCCAGAGCCGAAGCCGGTGCTGCCCTACTCTGACATCTCATCAAGCCGCAGTGCCCAACATACTATACAATATGTCAGTGATTATGTGAAAAATAAGCAGAATGACTTTACTTTCTTACATTTACCTTTAAGTTGTCAGCTCTGTAATTAATGGATCTAAGTGATAACGTAAGCATGTTTATGACACCCTCGAGAAACCTAATTAATTTCACGCTATCTGTGGCTATTTATTACTTTACAATATAACAAATAGATAATTCGAACGTGATCATCAATCAATGTGTGGACTTATCGGTGCGGTGCGCTGGTCACTACCTTCATATGAAAAAAGTGAAATATACAACGAAATGGTTAATAACACATGTGCGACATACAAACTGTCCGATCATGCTTTCTGGTCAAATTCGTTAATGGTTACAAAACAATTAATTTTTAACAGCTTACATAAACGTTCAGTTGCTTTCCTTAAGTAGTCACCTCTATTAGAACGGTGAGCAAAATCAATATATGGCAAACACACAGTAATACAAATCCTTCCTGCGCTAGAATAGACCATTCGTTATTATTTTTAAGGCGATCATAATTAAAAAATATAGGACAAGAGATAGACTTGAATTTCGTTAACGGAGCCAAAAAAGTACAACTTTAAAAATGAATCAAACTACAAACGATTTTTAGTTTTCGACATTTCTCATCATTCCTACGCCTAGCGTTTTTTTAAGATTTCGTAAAATTAACGCTTCTGCAATATCATAACCACTTCATTTGATTCATTATTTATTTAGCGGGATAACGTCTTCATTGACTTAAAACTATTGAAACTTCTATTTAGTTTAGTTGTCTTCTACTAATGTTATAGATAAGCGCAAAACTTCTAGTCCGATCTGAACACGAGGCTTAGACGTTCAAAATGGGTCTAAAATCTAAATGGTGGCACCCTTCGCAGGACAAATCATATTACCGTGACATTCTTTGCGTACCTATGTATTGTAGTTGAATACACTGGTCCGCGATATTGTTGTTAAAGATTTTAAATTTCGTAAATTCCTGTTTTTATCGTTATTCCTTTCGTTTTTACTTTAAGTAAATCGTTTTGTGATATAGCGAAAACTAATATCCACATTTTATGTTTGTAAAGAAAGAAGCGGAAGAAGAAATACAGATTGAACTTCAATATCCGATTCGGGAGATGAAGTTTGTAGCAAACATTGCGACATATATATGAACACTAAAATAAAAAATTTAACGATTTATTTACATGAAATAAATTTAAAAAAAAAGAATAGAATTAATATATACATAGTTAATAACTTTTATTCTGGATATAATTCTTATGTAACATCGTGCTCGACTGTACGCTGCGCGAGCCACGATTCTGCAACTTCCGATCGGACTAGTAGTTATAGGATTTCTATATCATCCTTCGATTCAGTTACTCATCTTTATCGAGATTTAGTGACTGATTAATAAATAATGAAGCCGCACTATTCTAAAATTAAATTAAGTTATTTTTTGTACAAACGCTTTATGAATAAGAAAAATATCTAATTATTAAATAAGTAAACATTATTATGCAAACAATATACGATTATTTTTCAATACGTCACAAATTTCTTCGATAGTAAATTAATGTAACAATATATGGTAAAATCATTTTATAAATATAATAAGGCAGGGCAAGTACCTAATGTTATAAAACTAAGTATCTTTAAATGGGTTTTACAATGTAATTTACATGTTTTATAATGTTACTTATCCAATAATATATATCCGCTTCCTTTACCTATGTGATATATTTTATACAAAACAAATATTATTAGCAAAATGAATTGTTTTATTTAGTTGTGTTAGTTTACATCGAAACTCTGGAAATTAGACTTTTTTATTTGTCCTATAATGTTACTTATGTTGTTAACTGTGTTACGGATGGCGAGACAGTGTACAAGATATATTATTATACGTCACTATATTTGTGAGCATGTGGCAGAAATAAGTGAATTTTAATGAAACGAGAAATTGTGTTCAACACTACGTACTATAGGAGTAATATTATAATTGCAAGTTTGCTACTTCAATCACGCAAAACAGATGAATGATACAAAGATAGTTTATAAGCTGGATAATAACAGAGTAGCATACATAATACGTCACATTCCAGAAATAAGCCTAATTCTTAGGTGGTATAGGTTCACTCTTCTGAAATATACATATTTACAACTTAACACTTCATTTCAGAGATGTACACTTTTTGATGGTATGAAAGGAACAGTAAATTAACTAACACCCAGCTATATTTAAACAATATAATAAATTTATAAACAAAACGCGGGAAATTTTGATTCCAATGGTCTAGTAAGGTCTTCTGCTAGAAAAATTCTTCCCAAGACGCCTTCAAAAAGCGACGCGGGTCTATCTGGGCGGTGCAGTTCAGTACCAGTTCGCTCTAGTGCACACCATTCCATGAAACAACAGGCTCGATAAAGATGAACCGGTTTCTGTAATAATTTTAAATTTAATATTATTTTTTATTTGTTTAATTAAATTTGTCGCTATCTGGTTTGGACCTAGAGTAGTAAGGTTAGCTTTAAAACCTGTTTCGAAACTTATGGTTTCGATTTTCCAAAATTGGGCCAATAAATTTTGCCTACAAGGATAAGCAAGTTTTGTTCAGTGTTAGCCACATTTATTACACTATCGGAGACATTTTTTTTAAATACAATCAGAATTTTAATTTTTAAACTTGAGGATCCATTTCAAATCAATTTATCTACAAATTCAAGACTGATCGCAAAGATGAAGGTAGTAATGATACTTGAATCGTGATTAGAAACTTTCTGTCGATGCAAATACGAACATAATTCATTCACAACTTACATAGATACAAAACAATTAAAGTAGGTAAGGCGGTTTATGTATGCTGGCTATTTACCTTTGTAATTTGATATAATTGCACAAAGGAGTATGCATTGCCGCTAACACCGTGGCAGAGACTGTATCCTTTTGTACATAATCCTCTTTGCCATATCACTTCTCCACATTGATTAGCTAGTTTTAAGTACTTTTCGTCTTCAAATGCCTATGGTAAATGAATCTAATGGTATAAATACGTAATTGTAACTAATGTGATGGAAAAATTTTACTAACTAATATATATGTAAGCCACGCAGTCGTTATTGACATATTACAGCATAGTGATTTCGTATCATTTATATAAATACCTGATATGCAGCAATGCACAAGGGCACTAAACCAGGCGCGCCGTGACACCATTGTACCAGTCTGTCCCCAGAACTACTTCGGAGGGAAGAAGGAAAGTTTCCACTTGGAAAACGGCAAGATAGTAACCAGTCCAAGGCAGGCTTGATAAAACTTTTCAAATCGTAAGCTTTTATATAATTACGAGCCTAAAATAAATAACTCACTAATGAACATATTATATTTGAATCAAACTAAAACTTAGGTATACTCTGCAGTGATCTTCTCTATGTTATCTTTAGTAGAGACAAGGAACCTGTAACTTGTATTACATATATATTGTTTCAAAACATGTATGTGCAAACTCAAGTTTAGTTAGTTTCAATGTTAAAAAAATTAACACATTAAACCAAATTGAATTCAGTATATTTCTCTTGTAATAGATTTATTCTAAATTTCTCTCCATGGTATTTCAAGCTAGATTTCAGGTGCAAAATTAATGGACCATGCCAAAGGCAGTGGAACATGTAATTGTTACCTGTAATAACATATAAAGGATTCCAGCCATTCCATGAGCGGCACCAAGATAAACTTTATCATGCCATTGCCATAATAAAGGACTTTCTGCTTTCATTTGCAAAGAAAATCGTTTACCTGAAGATATTATTGCATTTACCACCTGAAATAAACTTTTTAATTACTATTTAATATCTTCTTCCATGTCATATCTTAACAATTTTGTCCAATGAACCTTCTCAATATGATTAGATGGTATGAGCTCCTTGCCACTGACATACTTGTTAATAAATAGCAGTGCATATAGATAACCTGCTTTTCCATATAAAATCTCATCAGGAGATTCATCCATAAGTGAAATAAGTTGAATAACCCTAGAAATATAATAATATTAATCCAAGTTCTGGTAGATTAGACTTTTGTCAAAGTGGCACTTGGCCAATATAATACCCAAATTGATATCTATGGACAGCTTCAGAGGAACAGTAAACAACTTTCACCAAAAATAAATATGGTTAACAAATAGTTAATAACAATTGACTTTTATGTGAAAAGATCTTGATTGACGAGTATTTCAAGTGCAAGTTATTTTCTTATTAGAAATATGTATACACATTACTAATTCTCAACAGTATTAAAACCTTCCATAAAATTATTTCTTTAGTCTAAGCTTTAGCTATTAGTTCTCGGAAAATAAAACTACTTTAGTAGCTATTGCCAACAAAATCTGGGCTGTTGAGCTCAGCAGTTGATACTTAATTAAATAAGGGAAAAAAAAGGTTAGAAATGTACCTTTGTGCTAAATCTTTAAAATCTGGCAAAGAATTTAAACGTCTGGTTCCCAATTTGTATGAGGTGACAGTAGCTATAGCCAAGGGTCCAGCATCACCACATAGGAAACTGATTCGTCGAGCTTTTAAGTTGTCAATATTTATATATTCAAGAGCTTTCTAAAAATGTACATACCAAAATAAATTAAATCACTATAATGTTCAGTTATAGTATGTTTTTATTAACTTGATAATATTTTTATTTGAAAATTATTGTAATTTTAATGTATATCAAAATGTTTCACCTGTAAGTTATCATGACAAACTTCATTCTTATTTATGAAGGAATTAAATATGTAGTAAAGAGCAAGACCAGCTGAACCTGTATATACAGTTCCATCACAAAATATATCTCTTTTAAATCTTGTTATTAATATTTCTAGTTTAGATGCTTTAAAGTTCATCAATTTTTTTTGTAAAACTTCTGAAATCTAGAGAAACATCTTTCAATAACAATTTATTGTATATCAGAACAGTATAAGATTTGTTTAAGCAATCAGAACATGCTCTTGAAAATAAAATATGTATAATTAGTTTATACAATCCTGATAAAACCTATTTATTAGATAATAAAAAAAAATCGAATATAAGAATTAGACAAAAATTATATTATTTATAGATTTTATCTTTTCAGTATGCTAAAATTATCTTCAGATAATTTTAATAAGACTTTACCCGTGTAACCTTAAACAACAAAGATAGGAATTAAAGTAAACAAACCCCATCTTTGGCGTCGTTAAGAATATTATTTTGTAAACTAGAAGAATAATCAATATATGGATTTTCAAACGATCCTTGTCCGGACATCGCCACCTTTAGAAAAATTATTAAGTATATGCTAAGTGTTTTTCTCATATATCACGTTAATACGATAAAAAAGTATTGGCGCTTTTATTTTTGTTTGATTTTTTATTTACATTTTATACTGATCTAGTGATCTACAGTGTTACATATCATTGAAATTTGAATAACGATATGACATTATCACCACTGACGTTACAAAAATAACACTACTTTGAATTTAAAAGTGACAACTGTCAGTCAAATTAATTTTTCTGCTGTGGGTATGCCTTGGCTCTCACGACTTTAGACAATAAACACCTGATATTAAAATTTAAGTCAAATGATTGTTTTGTTTGCAATAAAATTAGCCTTTTGATTTGCTATAGTACTTTAGATATAAAAAAATTACTTTTTATTAATAATGCAATCTAATATTTGCTGTAACTAATTTACTCATAGTTATTTCTAAGTTGTTTCAAGTTAAGTTTTAACTTAAAAACAAGGTGTAAAAATGTTTTCTTCTTTTAAAAAGTTCTTTAAGTGGAATATTTCTAAAAGTTCCGAAGGCACCCTTTGTACGAAATCATTGCTCTTTATAATTATTGCAAATATCCTTGAAGATGTATTATTTTGGAAAAAAATGTGGATATCATTGTTATTTATTTTTTATGTCCACATGTTATTTTTGTAAGTATTTCAAAATTTTATAACGTGAATACTTCTATTATACTATGTTTAAGCAATTATTCAATGATCTCTTTCTTTCAGAGTATGTTTTTATCGTCAATTAACTCTTCTTCAAATAATATGTGGATTTTCTGTAACAATAGCCATTGTTGATGCATTTGAGGCCTGGTTAAGATATAAACATCGAACGACTTGTCTTAAACGATTAGCCGCTCGAAGTGATAACAGTAAATTCATTTCTATAGCATCTCAAACACAAACATGGTTGAAAACACAGTTATCAAATTTAATACAGCTACGTGCAAGAAACCCCACCAAAGTAGGTGCTTAATATAAACTAATATTGCTTACACATTTAAAGTGCATACTATATATGCATATTCTTTTTATTATATGAAAGAATTAATAAGTTAATTATTTATTATAAAAATTATATATGTGTGATTTATTATTGTAGGCTTTCTTGTTGTTAGAAATAATTCTTGGTGCGATTTTTGTCACTGGGAAATATATAACTGGTTATACTCTAACATATATACTTTTTCTGGTGCTGATATCTCTTAACAAAATCTTACCACCCTTGGAATTGATAATGAAGAAATTTTGCCAGACTGCAGGTATATTAGTAATCAATCATATTTGCTCTTTATATATTTCTGTTGCCAAACTGCATATTTGTTTATTTATAGAAAATAAATTACTACTAGCCAGCTTGATGAATGGCCAATGTTATTGTTGAGTGTTCAACAAAATATAATATTTTTTTTGTAAAACAAACATGTTCAGTTCTATTTTTAAGAGATTTAGAATTAGAACATGATAAAAAGTTGAGTTTATACACAAATAGTTTGAATATTTAAACAATATATTTTAGATTCAGATTTTGAACTGGAAGGTCTTGTGCCCGAGGGGACTGCAGCAAATTTGGATCTACTCTCTATAGAAGCTGAAGTACCAGTTTTTTTGGATGATAAACAAAGTTTAGGTATGATCGACTAACGTTATCCTACAAATAAGTTTGGACAATTTTTCAATATCTAGTATTATTTATTTAATCATGTGTTAGGATTATTGTATAATTTTTCTAGTTTCGTAAAATTTTGTGCATATGTTAATGTAATTGAAAATTTAATTTATTAACTAGCTTCTTATAATTTTGTAGATTGTTGGAAACCAGAAGACTTACCTATTGAAGATACCAGTGATAGTTCAGATAATAGCAGTTCTTTAGTAACAAATTTGTCTATGGAAAAATTACAAACACTTGATAAAGATGTTGATGTAACAGACTCTAGTGAAGACGAATATATTCCTCACAGTATGTAACTTGTAACACATTTATAAATATTACTCATTACATCTGTACTAGATTTTAATTAAGTTTTTCATGTCAAAGATTGGATAATGTAGGTTTATCAACAGCTGAAGTATTACACATTAACCAACAACATGGGGTCAACATTTTCTAATGCATTTGGAAATATTTAATATGATTCTATCAAAATGCACTTTATGATCTTTCTATCACTCAGACTTCAAAAGGTTAGTAAATATATGACCAAGACAAATAAACACTAACAATGTCCTATAATATCGATGAAAATGCCTTAAATTTCAACAAAATTCTCCACTGATTATTTAGCTTGTAAATATTACTTTTAATATAAACTTATTGCTTCAGGTCAACAGCATGAACAGTTTAGATCTTCTATGGAGGTACAACCTGCTGGAACTTGGAGCAGTTCAGCCTACAATGTTATATCTTCCTTGAGTGGGGCTGTAGTTAATATGGTTTATAATTCAAGTGATGAGAAACAAAGAAAAAGGATATCTAGCATTGATTCATCAGATGGTTTTGAAATGGTAGACAAAAATGATGTTCTTTAAAAGTACTTAGTAGTTACAGTGTACATAAAATTGATTTTAATGTATGCCTTATTTATTTCATGTAGGGTGGTTTAAAAGTGAAATAAAAACTAAATATATGAACATTATATATTTTATTTAATCATTACATGGAATATTATCTAATCTCGACATTAAGTCTTGATGTTGTTTCTTTAAAGCTCTGAGACGAACACTATTAAAAGCATTTCTAGTTACAAGGGATTCCAGCATTGGTCTTGACACCTGAAAGAACACATTATTTTAGTAATGATATTATTCTTAACAAATATTGACTACAAAATGAATTCACGTGCAAGTACAATTATTTTATTTATATATACAAGGACCTACCTTTTCCACAATATGACCAATGGCTATAGTCCTTACAGCTGTGTTATGTTGTTTATTAATTATATCATCTGCTTCAATTTCCCCTGCTTCTAATTTAAAAGCTTCATCTTCTTCTTCCTTAAGAATTGTAGGTAACTGGGTAAGTATCTGAAAGATGTAACACAATTTTGTTTAGTTGAAAAACTGTATATGAAATAGATAACTGGTTAAAGCAACATGATAATGAGATCGACAAGAAAAATTGATGGTAAAAATTTCAAATAACGTAATTTAAGTACTCACATCAAAATTGTTTTTCATTAATGAATCATTGCAGTTTGTTATTTCTAGTTCAATCTCTCTTCTTCCCTGACTTGAACCTTCATTAACTGATTGAAAACAAGTTATTTGAACCTAAAAATATAACTGATGGAAATAATTTGTTAAAAAAGTTCATATAAAGATACTTTAATAATTGTTATATTACCGAAGGCGCCTTGGCTGTCTGGTCAGAAAGGAAAACAGCAAAAATTATTCCTACAAAACTTGAATCCATTCTTTGGTACATAGACTGTGTAGCTAAATCTAAAACATAAAAGTTATTAAAAAAAAATAGTTTTATCAAATTTACTTTTCAATATTAATATAATACATTTAAAATATTTTTTACAAAAATTCAGTAACATTTATCTTTAAGTACTCTTGTTCTGTGATCAAATTATTACTATTAACTTAATCAATAATTAAACTAAAAAATAAAGAAATGAGATAAATAGCTTAGCATGATGACTTCCTTACCAACATGAGATGGCCAAACAGTTATATGTGGATGAGAATGATACCATCCTACTACTCTTAAAGGTCTACCAACTTCAGCAGCTAGTTCTTCAGCTCTCAGGGTAGCTTGTACAAGTTGTTCTTCTGATATCTCTACACGATCTGGTTTTTTATCTAGTCTTCTTAATATTACAGTTGAAACTATAGAAACTAGACTTCCATTATTATGTACCTGAAGACAATTTCAGCCGTGATGTTAAAGTTATCGAATAACGTATACTGTTAAGCTTTCGTATACTTAAAGTAGTGTGCCTACCTCTCCTATAAGCAGACCCATTATTTCTTCTTTTTCCGTAGAAAGCGCATGTTGCATACAAATTAATGCTACGTCAGTCGATAGTAAAACTTTATTTAACATTTTATTTGTTCTGCTGTGATAGATTATTTTACAATGATTTTATAAAATACAGAATGAAACGTTATTGATTAAATGGTAGTGTTTGAGTAAGTTTCAATAGGTTGGTTTGGAAAACTGAAAACAAGTTTTTAATTACTAATCCTATATAAATATTCAACACAAAATTAACGTTGATTATATATTGATTAATAGTGTTATAATGTAATAACAATATTATCTTTAGACAAAAAACACATCAAAGTCAAAATTTTTATATATATATATATATATATCATGTGTCAATCTGACATTAAAACATTGCTGCACCTACTCCTTATATAGATAATATACCTATTTATTTAGTATTATTCTCTCATATATTTAATTTCTCAATTAGGTTTTTAATAATGTTGGAAGGTTCTATTCGTGGGTGCTGGGCTCGGTAGATAAGAGTGGCAATTTTTAAACACTGACTTCTTGTCAGTGTTTAAAAATTGCCCCTCTTACCCTCAAAAATTATATAATATATATATTATTATCGTTGGAGTTTAAATATATAAATAATGGCAGGCAACACTTGTCACATATGAAGTAATAGTTTTAGAATATAGTTATATTTTTTAAAATTGAAATAACGGATGATTGTCTTTTATAAAAAGACACTTCTCTTCTAGACCTGAACTGTGTAACAGCATGGCTATATAATTATATAAAATTGTAAAATGTAAAATAGTGTGTTCATAATATATATTAAAAAAAAGTAAGTATTTAAAAATAGCCCCTCATATCCCAAGTCCAACACCATCAAATAGTCTAACAATTATGTTATTAGGTATATATAATCTTCCAACAATTATGTTATTAGGTATATATAATCTGAGCTACTTTAATTAAATTAAATTTTATTTTTTTGACAGTCATTTTAGATGCGATACAGCTGTATAGTCAAATGTCAGTCTTCTAGGGGGTTTGTACGATTACATTCCGAAATTAGAGATGCTAGAAAATCCACCCGTGATTTTTTTTACATAATGAATGGGATAAAGCCTTTCCACTACATCTCCCACACCCTAGAAAAGGAGTCTGGGGAATATTACCACAAAACCTTCACGTTCAAAGTCCCGTAAACCACGCCCGATATTAGGTCAAGGTGCAACCGTAGAAAGATGCAAGAATCTTATAGTAAACAAATTAGTAACGATCCAATCGGTCAACGAAACGGTTAACGATGTCGTCGGGTTATGCTATATGTAAGAAACAGGTATCTGTTCAACGATTAAGCTACCTAGTCGTTAGTACTAAAAAATTGGCAAATCAAACGAAAGGTTTCGCAAAGTGGGATGTCTCATAAACGTATCTCTATCTGCAGATCAACCGACAGTGTTTTTCAAAGTACGCGATGATAGAAACTTGGAACATAAGAACAGCCTTTATGCTTGCATTCAATCTGCCGTGGCACTACGAGGTAACATGACCCATGCTCCTTCCTCCGCTTAAAACCCTAAGTATTCTTCGATATCTCACCCAATTATTGAAAACATGCTTGTTAGTGGTCCCTTCGTCGAAAACGTTATTCTGGAGAGACTATCTAAGGCCTCAGATGAAATTCTCAATGAAGAGAGTTTTCATTTTCGGGTGTTTGTAGATATGAAGTTGAACTTCGTAACTGTTTCAGTTTTGGTAGATACCAATCTTGCCCAAGCCGTATGAAAAGGGTACGTGTGGCATACATATGTGTCTGTTTTGAAAGCAATGAGTATATAAATAATACGTTATTTCTTTGAAATTTTAAAATTTGTAGTTTCATATAATATAGACATTGAAAAGCAAGGTAAGTGCGTAATGAAGTATGTGAAATATGATATGCTATAGGACTTTTTTAAATATATATTTGGCAACCGAAGTATTATTTTTGACAACTAAACTTGCACTAAATAAAAACTCAAAAATAAAGCATTATAGTTTAATTTTATTTAATTTTCTTTGCAGTGTTTATTATTTGCTAACAAAAATTTTGTTGGGCACAAAATTTTGAAAGAAGTCTATTTACATTTAAAAACCCATAACTAATGGCACAATAAAAGACATACAGCCATTAATTAAAAATTAAATGTACGAAGAAACAGTTAATAATTTGAATGTAAAAATAATGTTGGAGCCATTTTTCACGATGTCTAAAACATCATTACTATCAATAAGATCTTAATTAAGTACCTACTGTATTAGAAGTCCTTGCAAATGTACACTATTTGTGTTTTGTAATAGATGAAAGCACAATTTATGTAAATAACTAATGAGTCTTACAGCACACTAGTAACTACAAGTAACGGCAATTTACACAGAATCCTTGTTCTTAATTTACACACAAAAGCAAAAATCTTAAAGCTCACATACTTAACAGAATTTCATAAAAATATTATCGAATTGCTAAAAATTTATAGTTGTGAGACTTTAGATATATTTGAACAGAATAGTTCTCATAACTATTTAATTTACCTAAGACAAATAGTAAATTATTGTGATACATAAATTACGACTAATCTTCGTATAGTAAGTAGTAGACATTATATGATATAAGTTTCATAAAAAAACTTTAAAGTTTTAAAGGATATAAGTGTAATATTATAACTACTCACTGTCCATTTTAATAATGCAAGTTTACATTTTTAATAGAAGGAAAGCATCAAAAAATGATATTTTAACTAAAAAGCATTAAAAAACTAAAACCCTTAAATAAAATTTTTAGTACAGTTTTTTCGCGCCACGCTTTCCTCGTGTGACTCGTTATCATGACAATTCCGAAAGTTATTCTTAAAGACAGAACAGTATTTTGCAATAAATTCTTAAGTGACATTTTCGTCTATATTCTAATATAATACCAAAAAATTTAATTCATCAGTCGCGTGAAGACAATACCATTAAGTAGTTTCTCTTTAACAAATCGAGATCAAAATCTGCGACTGAATATAGCGTACATAATAACATGAGCAAAATACAGGTATTCATTTCAAAGATAAAATTTAACAACATCGAGTGGTTATGACATTTTTAAAAGCGTACTGTAAAATTTGGCTTTTAATAAAGTATATTATCAGAAACCAAAATTAAATTAGCAAAGTTAAATTATAATAATGTTGGAACATGTTACTCATATATAGTGTAATATTGAGTATGGTTGTTATTTGGATCAGGTTTGGTTAAGAATAAATTATTAAATTAACTGTATGTTAGTGATTGAGGTACACCATTGACAGTCTTTGATTTGAGGACCCCATTCTCATAAGACATTACGGTTTCTCGTCCATTTTCCATTACCCTGTCAAGTAAAAATTAAAAATAAACATCATATACTAACAATATCTATAGAGAGAAATTGTGTGGTCTCATGTCTTATTTACTGAATGTAGTACCGTAAGTAAAAGATTATAATTTTTGCCTTTAGTCAAATTTCTATACATATAAAACTTAGTTCTTTCCTGATTGTGGGATATGAACTGTAACTTTAATGATATAATCGTCAATTGACAAGCAAATAACAAAACTATGTCAGTTTAGTAGTTTCAGACATTACTTCGTACAAATAAAGAAACTTAATATTTATTGTTATTAAATAAAGTAAAAGAAATTCTCTTTAAAAAATCGCACTAAACTTAAGGTTTTACAATTTGATTAGAAAAAATAATTTCGTATTTGATATAAATAATATTTTGTAAGGTTACAGGGCTGTATATCATCAAGCTATGGTTCATAGAGGATATATAAAATTAACGCGCATAACAGGGTACCTCTAGCTATAAAAATGCAAATTTCTAAATACACAACTACTGGAACAGTTTACAACGCGTTTCTAATCGGTTTGTCTAATTGGTGACATTTGAATATATGTAGATGATATTATAATTAGATTTACTTACTTCTTAGTAGTAATTTTCTTTCCATTGACAACGCGCGTAGTGGTAGTAGTGCTTCTCATGTTAGCACTTCCGGGGCCAGCCAGGGAGCTGTTGAAAGTGGAGAAGGATGTGAATGTGTTGCCATTGGAAGCTGCATGAGCAAATATATCATCCAGGCCTTGCATTCCAAATCCAAATGGGCTAAATAGAGATGAAGTAAGTGATGTGCTCGGGTGGTGGCTCCGACGACCGTGTCGATGGTTACCGTGACCATTAATATCTATGAAAAGACCAACAATGAACAAATTAATATAATTTAATTAACTTTCAAGTTAAAATGTAATGGTGGTTTCTTGTTATACGGGTCATTAGAAATAGGTACGTTTTTGAACTACAACATATCGTATGTTCAGCCGCCATTTTTCAGCGATTCAATAACAGACATGCAAACATTCACTTGTTAACTTCAGTATAATAGCACTGGTACCCCAGTTTCACCCATATGTTCATAATTATAAATTATGTCAAGTTTTATATAAAGATATCAACCCTAGATATCTCGGTCTAGTTTCATTTTCATAAATGTGTCTGTAACATTTTCCACTACATCCAAATTTACCAAAATCGTTACATTGATTTAGGCCGGAAGGTTTACTAATTTTCCCATTTGTAATACTAGTTAGGAAGGATATGGAAGTGATTGCTACAATTAATAAAAAAACATTTTACTTAAATTATATTACACAGTATTCTTTAGGAGTAGCGCAGTACTGGGTAGTGGGAAATTTAATGTTACCTGCAAATAGTTCACTAAAAGGAGCGCCGCCAAAGAATTCTCTAAACACTTCCTCTGGATCGCGGAATGTGAACGGGAAGCTGTGGTAGCCGAAGTCATAATCTTCATCAGAGGTCGATCGCCGCCCTCTGCTGCTATTTAAACCATCTTTACCATATTGATCATATACCCGACGTTTTCTTTCTGTGTTAGAAAAAACAATAACATTAACAGAGATAAGGTTGTTATAATATAAATATTCAAATACGCTTGTTGATTCTTCAAACGTTAGACGTATTTTAAGACTGTTTTATAGGAATTTACCAAAATTCATTTTTTTTTTGCACTGAGGAATATTTAAAATTAATAGAAATACGCTGACGTAGTAAGCTGGTTTTATTGCAGTAAAACCGTAACGTATCACTGTGGATGTGATCTTGCCCGGCTCTGATCGTAAACCATAAAATCCAGTATAATAATATATATCACATGTGAAATATCATAATTACTTGGTATATTAGAAAATTGTAGAAACAACAGAACATAAATATTAAGGCCGTCCGTACTATTCACACCGTTAGACGTTTCAATTCGCTTCTAAAAGATTTATACACCTATGATTAATTAAACTGGGTAACCTATGTCTATGTAACTTTATATTAGTAATTGTTTTCAAAAAAGCGGTTAAAATTTGAATGATGTAAAAAATTAATTTTAAATACTTCATATTTTAATAAAATATACATAAAAGAAAATTATAAGTAAATATGTGATTATGTAATAAACATTTTAGTTAATTACAATAAAAGTAATATAAATGATTTCTCATTTTTGTGTAAATAACCTATACATATAATGTGAATGGCGAATCACTATAAAAGTGGTTCTTGATGAGATAATATTTGTTGTCACTATGTATGACTCATTCGAGTTCTATCTAACTTCACACTAATTTACAAGAAAAAAATATAAATGAATTAAAATCCCACACAATCGAGTGTTAGTTGCTAATTATTTAAGCTAAAAAATATAAATACCAATTAATACTCTGTTAGGCATCATCATAAATCGAGTTTGAATAGTATCATTGCATGCAATAAGTAACCCCCATGTGGTGTAAAATAATTTTGTGTGTTAATAATTTTGCTTGCTAAATATTTCGTGTAGATCACAATAAAAATAAACTTTATTCTTTATAGTAATCTTATTTTATAAAACCATTAGTGGGTTGATATTATGATATTATTCAAAATATGTAGTTAAATATAAACCCTACAAGAAATGATCATCTACCAAAGAACCGATGAAATGGTGTGTCTCCAAAAAAACCCTTGAAGCTAAAGTGTCGATGGCCATTAACTCCATTCTTGGTTTGATATCTGTGACTATGGTGACCGGATCCACGTGCATCATACACTTTCCGCTTGTTTGCTACCCAACAACAAAATGTCTTTATACTTACTATCTCTTTAAGAGTAAGTATCCGCAGTCCAATAGGTGTATATAAACCAAATTATTACATGCTTCTGCATAACTTCAAATAAGATTATAAAATATTTAAATGTAAATTATCATATCACTATATCATCATACAATTATTAAAAAACTTGGAATAGATTTGGCACCTAATTCTTGAATGGAGCATAATAAAAGTTGTAATTATAGCTAAGCATATTTTATAGTATTGAAATCTAAATAGTTATTTGTATACAATTGCTATTAAAATAATAAATAATAATAGTCATTCTCCACCAACCACAAAATAGTATTAAGCACTTTATGTGAAAGATGATCAAGTATTTTAAAGGGTACCTAGAAAAAACATAATTATATGATATTTATTACCATCTGATAGAACCTCATATGCTTCTGAAATCTCCTTAAATCTTCTATTAGCTTCATCTGCATTATCAGGATTTTTATCAGGGTGCCACTTAAGAGCCAACTTTCTGTACCTAAAATATAAAAAATACATAACTGTAATATAGTTTACCTGCATTTTACAGTTTAAACTAAATGGGAAATAATATACTTACGCTTTTTTTATTTCTGCTTCAGAAGCAGTTCGAGTAACACCAAGTATTCTGTAGTAGTCAACCATTTCTAGTATCCCTCAAGGGGTGTTCAAGTAAATCTGTAATATTTAAAAAAATAGTTATTACCATGTACATTTTCCATATGGTTGAATACATTACTTACAAAATGTCTTAAAAAAAATATATGTAATTATAATAATATACAAGCAAAGCTTATCTAGGACCGTGTACCTAAAATTAATTTTTTTTAGGCTCCACATTCCTCAATATTTATTTTTTAAGAAGATTTTAATATTTTTTTTTTACAATATTTAATGACTTCCATTGACAGAAGTCTCAATCTAAATTTAATTTTTAATACATGCCCTTACTTTATAATTTCTATATATACACACCCATTTAAATTTATATTTATGACAATTATTATTTTTCAATAAGTGACAGGTATAAATGATTTGTACAATATGTCATTGCAACATTAAAAAGTTCACAAATGACTTAAGACTTTTTAAACTATTTTTATTACCGACTTCATTATAGTCCTTAAGAAATACACTTTGATGTTTCATATACTCCCTTACACGCTAACCTTGTCCCAATGTCCACATATTTTCAAACTATAAGAATACTAACTTTCAAAGAAAAATTTTATACTTTTCAAATTCCTGTATGTTAATAAAATGTTTAATATTATAAAGTTAATTAAACTAACTGAAACACCAGTGTTGCTATAAAATTCATAATTGTGGCCGGTACCAAAATAATTGATACAATGAATCAATGCTCATGAATAGATTTTTATTAAATAAATTGTGTAAATTAATTTGTAATTGTAAGATTAATCCTAAAAAACGGATATAAAATATCATATTTATGCTGTAGTAATTTCACTGCTCATTTATCATTCTCTATGTTTAGTGTAATATCATAAACAAAATTAGCCAATTATCAATTGTACAGAAACTGTATTAATTACACATTGGTTCAATTCAGTAACAATTATTTTATATACATCCTTACGCTTGTCAATCTGACACCTGCCTACATATACTTCTTATGGATGGACTATTAACTATTGTTACATACTTAACTCACAAACTGGGCATAAATTCAATAAAAATTAGTTCATAGGTTTTTCTAAAAATGTATAAATATTCTAACCTAATCATAAAAAGAAAATACTTGAACTTAACTATTATAATAAGCTGTAGGATTCTTTTAGTTTTATAACTTTTAAATGTACTATACAAGTTGGTGAGCACTGTCTACAAAAATTATCAACAAATAAATAACATGTCAGTTCCAGAGATGTCTATAACTAATTTATAGATTACCAGTATTATTAACAAAAAATATATACGCCTACTGTATTTGAACATGTAAAGTGTTTTAAAGCCTATTTTAAGAGATGATTTTTAAACTATAGTGATCTTATTCATATCCATATCTAAAATCAGGTTTTACAGATTCACTACTTAAATGTTCAATAGGACTGTGAAATTTTTCTAAGATAAGAATTTAATTACAACACACAATTTTTTAATTAAATGTATAGTACTAAACCGCATATATCTTCACTAACAAATCTTTATATAAACAGTAGGTGTTTGCCTAAATATGACTAGACCCAACAATGTTATGCATCTATGTGAATGTATTATCTTTTTAATATATTTACTATTTAAGCATAAGGTTTTGCATACTACATTCTATTCCTTTTATTATAACCAAGTGTATATACTTACATAAGAAACAATATCATATGGATAATTTACATTTAGAATTCAAACACTCTGTGTCTAGTGAAAAGTATGAAATAAATGTCTGTTATGTATAAGAGACTGTAATTCATTAATATAGTACACAGTTAACAGTTGTAGAGGTAGATATATTCCTAAACATAATACAATTAAATGTCTTACTACTTTGCTTACAACAGTCATTAACATGATCACTAGATTATGTTTCGTTCGTATTTTAAATCGATTACTAAAAAGATAATAATAATTAATGATACCGATTAGAAAGGTAAAACATATACTAAAGGTAATAATGTATTTTAAATAAAATGACACTGTACACCTACACAAAATATGATGCATAGCAAAATGATAACATGACAAGACATATAAACACCTGCTTCAGGAATATTCTAGTTACTATTTTCACATTTAATTATGTAATATTGCAAATACCTTTTTTGCATTTGTCCTTCCGTGATAGAAATATTAGAGATCCAAGATGTATCAAGACGATTTAGCAAATCCAACCTCTCAGATGTCACTATGTATCACCAATCACCATCACTGCACTATAAAGGTACTTATTAAAACGTAAACCTATTCCCCTTTTTAAGTTATGATCGCAAGATAGGACTACCTACATAAAACATCTATTTAGTTTACGAAGCGAATGACTAGACTCGTCAATGACACTCGCGTGTAGTCACTTGCTTATGGGAATAACAAGTTTTAAGGCATATAATCTAATCACTCCTTTGTTGGCAAAACCATCAATAAGTGGAAAATTCTCGCAAATAAAATCAATAAACAATATTACATGCGAGCAATTGCAATTAGTCGGATTCCATATTAAAGAAATTGGACGTCTAAGTTTGTTATATGTTTTAGATTTTAGAGATTTCCAAGTTTTTGAAAATGAAATAAAAGTATTTAAAAATTTTAAACAGCAAATACCTAGCAATAAACAGATAAATTGGTAAGTACCAAAACACAGACTAAATGAATTATACTAAATGCTGCCACAGAACACTGTAGATGTTATATTTTCTAATTTATTTTAATAGAAATCTTTTTTTTAATTTATTCATTTAATGTTTTCCAAAATATTCTTGTATAATTTTATCGGATAAGGGAAATAATTGATAAATCAAATTAAGTTATTAAGTTCAAAGAAGGTATAGGAGTTTCTTAGACTTATTGTAACAGTAGAGCTACACGTCATTGGTTTTTAAATTTTTATAATAAATTAACATGGTGATTTTATATATAGTGTAGAAAATACATAGGTTTCATCACGACATATTTTGAAATAATTAACAGGATTTTACTCAAGATAACGTATCATTGTAGGTCCTATTTGACGATTTACTTTGAGATACAAAAAAACATGGAATACTAAGATAAATGCTACTAAGCTTTAGATTATTATCAATTTTTCAGCATTCGGCACTCTAGCTCGACTAAGATTAACACCGCGCTCTTATATTGTATAGAGAAAACCAGCTTAATATTTTCTCTAACAATTAATCATTAATATAGTATTTAATACTTTTGTAACATTGCCACTAACTAGAAACACCGACTTTGAACTAGGGGAAATTGAACATATTATTAATATAATAAAATATGTGAATTCCGTAGTGGGTGATTCCTAAGGAATTAAAGCGAGGATCCACATATATTATCAATTTTTGTTAACCAAATAGCTAAAAGCCAAAAGGCTATCATAATACATCCAAGTAAATAAAAACAGTAATTTTCAATAGTTATTTATTTATATTATATGGAAGACATTAATTAAGGCGTTATGTTATTGATATGGCGTCTACAATTTAAAATAATAAAAACAATATTTTATAGACGTTTAAACATCAATATTCTCTTAAATATAACGAGAATACATATGAATAATAACTTTAATGGATTTAATTCTGTTTCAAAGTTTTGCGTAAAATATCCAAGTAAATGCTTGCGTGTTTGGGTTGGAATATTAGAGCTGGTCTTAATCTTATAACTACATCACCACAAGTTCCGCTCAGAACTCCTAAAAATAAAGTAACATTAGTATTTTACAGCTAACTGCTATGCATATTATCTACTAATTGTAAAATTGTACGAGCAATACCTACCGTTTTTCTTTAGATCAGAGTTTATTTTGTCTCTGCATTCAGTTGTAGGCGCGTTGAAAGATAAAAAAGTGCCTCTTCCCCGCACACTATTAATGAGATGCGGAAATTCCTTTTCTAATTCACGGAGACCGCTTTTTAGAACTTTTCCACTCTCATTGACGACGTCGAGTAAATTTTGAAATTTAATAACTTTCAAGACTCTTTCCAATAAGATAAGTTTTCCTGGGTCTCCCATCCATGTGTTGAAAACGCGGTATGCGTGCGGAGGTCTGGAATTTCATGTATAAGTATATAAATAGCCAGCAAACATGACGCAGTAATACTTCATTAGTGGAGTATTTTCTACCTACTGCTATTTTGAACGTAATAATTATAGAATACTCAATGAGTTATTTTGGTCACTTCTCATCTTACATAATAATGGAGTGACGAGACGTTTCGTGTAAAATTCATGTTATTTTCGAGTGGGTTTTATAGAAGTATTATTAATTCAAGGTCATTCACCTATAGTGCATTAATATAAAAGAAAGGGACAATACTAAATATAATAGTTTCATTATAAGGAATCACTAAACGTATTTGCACCAACATATTAGTTCCTATTTCATTTCATATATTAAAAGCAATCGAAGTAAATTATTTGTATTACTTTTGATTATTTATTACGCTAACAATTACGTTCTTAAACGTGAAAATCAAATATAATTGCGAGTATATTATCACATTTCAATAGGTTGTTACATAAAATAATAGTTTAGTAATATTTAAAGTAACCTTTATGCATAGTTAATAACAAAAATGTCCGTTTTTCGTTGTTGATTTGTAAGAATATTTATGATGACTATTAATAGCGGCGGAGGGAGATCATGATTTCCGTCGCATACCTTAGACTAGAATGAATTTTTAGAAGTTGGTCTTAATGTGCATATCCAAATTATAATATGAATCCACAAGACTTATTTTTTATAATGATGTATTACAATTATGTTTTCTGTGCTTGAGAGCAAAACACAGCCTTAATATGTCCTTATTGGCACCAGAACAATATCTTTACACTAAATAACTTTTATATCAATGAGAAGGTTTATGTGTAATTAATAACTTACTTAAATTCAGTATTGAAATAAAATCCTCCTGTAAGCATTTTTTTACTGAAAGTCACAACATCAGGAGGAGAGGGCAAATTAAAATGCTCGTAACACCATATTTTTCCTGTGGGTCCACAGCCAGTTTGTACTTCATCTATGATCAAAGCAACACCTTTCTGTATAAAATAATTTTTATCAAATTAATTTAGAGTTCTTCGAAATTCTAGAATATTAAGATTTTGGAACTACAATTATCAAATATCAATTCTGTGTGGTCTATTTTCTTTGTTTCAACATTATAAACTAATGCATTACTATTTAGTATAACTTAATATCAGTATCACAAATGGGATATACCTCTTTACATATTTTCTGTAAATTTTGAAAGAATTCTGGGGATGCTTCGTGATCACCACCTTCGGATTGTATTGGTTCTACAATTACTCCAGCCACAGGGTTGTCATTCTTGTTATATTGTTCGATAATATCAGCAATTTGTTCCAGACATCTACAATATTCGTTTAGTTTTGAAACAATTTTAGTGAATAATATTAATCAAATATTCTAATCTAGTGATACTATTACTCTGTAATTTTATATATTTATTGTAATAGGTACCTACCAATTGTTCAATGTTATATTAATCTGCCCATCTGCCTCATTACAACACTTAAAATTCTGCTTTTACTTATAAGACTAGAAGAAATAAAGAGAAATAAAAAAGATAAGTAAAAATTAATCAAAAAAAGAAAAAGTTGAAGTAAATTATTACATCTTTTATAAAATTTAAAACTATAGACAATACTCAGTACTTGGCATCTTCCTGTTGGTTCTCAGATTGGTGTTGATCAAGTGGATATTTATATCTTGGGAAGGGAGCAACCGGCCAATCAAATGCAGGACAATCCAATTTATGTATTGGCTTTGACCTCGTTGTAGATAGTGCTCCAAATGTACGTCCATGGAAACTTCCCTAAAATAAGAGAGATGCTGTTTCGGTGATTTTAAATTTTATAAAGAAAAATTGGATGATGTATATATAAAAACATTACCTTAAATGATAAGATTGACATTTTTGGCGAACCTGGTTGTTGATTTAACATACATGAACTCAGTTCTTCAGGGGTAAAATCAATGTTACCACCACGCTGCTTATTCCGGTACCACATAAATACAGCTTTATATGCATTCTCATTAGAACAAGATCCACACATCATTGTAGCTATGCCATTGAGGCCTTTCGGAGCCACAGACATTAGAACATTTTTTAGTCTGTCTGGCCATTGTACAGCAGGGAATACTCCAAGAGCTGGCCTGTTTATTAATTCTCTCTAAAAAAGAACAATTTAAGAAGTTTAGGTACATCAATTTTGTAAAACTGATTTAATTTATTCTCAATTTTAAAATACAAAAATATATGGTAATATTTATTAGTTTAATATAATGAAATTTTTTTGTGACAAGAAAACTGAAAATATGCAATATTTTGTAAAATGATTGAAGATTAGTTATCTGATTTGGCAAAATACACTAGAATAGATAATAGTATTTATCAAGATACCAAGTTATTTTTATCTTCAAATGTGGTGAGTAATTCAGGATGATTGTAGCCAAGAGGTACGGATGATATTTGTGTGAATGCATCCAAAAATATATTGCCATCTGCATCTACAAAGTAGTTACCAACACTCTTGTCATAATCGGCAAATAACTGAACAGAACCTGCTTGCTGAAAGAGATAATATGCATTGTATGTGAAACAAAGCCTTCTCTTTTTCGTTTCAAAAGAACATGAATTAAATTTTAAAGGATAATAAATTACTTATTTACCTGTAATATTGATAGTTCTTTTAATAATTCCTGAGTTTTTGGTCCAGGAACAGCAGTCTTGATCAAGGGTTTTTCAGGTTCAAGGGGAGAAGAAATGCTTAAATACCGGGAATCTGGAATAATCTTACAATAACAGTTCCGTAAAAAATTATATTCTTTGTATATCTATGCTATAAAGAATATAAAGTGGTAATTTTTTGTTTTATTCATCTTACTTTTTTATACAATGCAAGTAGTTTTCATAAACTTTTCAAGGTGTTTTAAAAAGAATTGAAAGAAGATTTTATAAAATATCTTAATTGTCTTTATTAGGATTCTCTCCTTCTATATCTTGTAAACCAATTCCCAAAAAACTTGATAATTGAGTTATTATTTATTGTTACTATATTTATTTAAGAATTATGTGGGTAGATAGATAAAGTAAAAATTTTAAATTTTCTTATTTTTTTCGTTATCACATTGTACCCTAGGCGGACATAGATTACCTGTAGTATTATATAATCAATAGAAAATGTGTCAAACTCAATGTATGATTAACGTATTACACTATTGATTTGAAGCTACAATTGACTATATATAGTAAAGGATTGAAGTTAAAATATATCTATATACTTACACTGAGTTTTTGTAACAAATATTCTATTAAACACGGAAGTACTTCCTCTGCGCAACATTTTCTTATGTTAAGATATCTTTAGTATTTTAAGATTTGATCTGCAATCAATGCAGTTGCCTCTAATAAAGTATAATATCTAATAACACAATCTCGAGTCGGAGACCCGAGGTCAAATCAATTTCAATTGGTAGGTATATACGATAACGTTTGCA
>JAOSYY010000013.1:4801645-4825628 GCA_025727935.1 Hebomoia glaucippe | reverse complement strand
TTTGCAGTTCTTCGATGCTGATTATTGACATTAGCATTTAGAAGATCTCTATGGCCATTTCTATCCAACGCTCTAACTCGAAAGTATAGCTTATAGAAAATATTTGTTTCATAAAATCTTGATACTAGAACAAACATTGATTATATATGTATAATATAGGGGTAAGATAAAGTGATGAATTTGTAGAGGTATCTACAATTATAATAATTTCATATATATTTCAGATCAAATCTTACTACTTACTAACGTATTGATAATGATTAATGTAATATTTTATTGATAAGAGCCTACTTATGAGTTATGATAAAATATACAAAATCCCAACCATAGATCACTACTTAATATCAACTTTCAATGGCCATCTACCTAATAACTGTCAAACTGATATTGGGGATCTTCCGATTTATTCCACAGATAACAAATCAAGCATCTTGTGATAACTGGATTATTTTTTTTTTAAATCTATCGGTACATCCTCCTAATATCAAAGTACTGTTCCACTACCACAACTGCAATGGCATGTAATCGGTAGTACTTGTTAAATAATTGTGTAGGTTACTCAGCTCAGCTTTCAGAGCTATTTTCAAAATGGTATGAAGTCATATATCCTTATTTAACAGAACCTACAGGAAAAGATAATTTTAAGTCTCAACCCATTTATTCAATTAAGTAACCATATACATTAGCGATACACAACTCAAATTATTACAATTTTATTTACTACCTAGGAAATATGTTTATTTCTAAGGTGCTTATGTACCAACAATAACGTTTAAAGATAATTTAAATAATATAAGTATTTATATAAATAAAACGTTTCACGTTCTTAACAATATTAAGTAATCGATTTTGACTTTATTTAAACAGAGCTAACTTGCATGCCAGTGAAACGAGATCCTGTTTCTAGATCCAAAGAATCAGTGGTAACCTGTGAACGGGAGTCCGAAGTTTCAGTACTATTCTGAACAGACGTCATTGAAATTTCATCCTTAAGACTAACATTTCCGTCAAGGTCCGCACCAACGCTTCTTTGTGATGCGTCTAACATATCTCCACCGCCACTTATTGCATTCCATATACCTTTAGAATCTTTTGTATTACCTTTCTTATCACTTATAGATATACTTTTGTCCTTGGAATCTTTTGTTTTTTTACCCAAAACGGGAAAAGCACTTAATTTGGGTTTAGAGTTTCTTACTGGGGCGCCTCTTTGCATCGGCGTTGTGTTTTCCGTTTCCCCCTCTTCCGTTATGGATGTAAGCATATCTGTGGACTCCGTAGGTACTACCTGACCCGCTTGTATAGGAATGTCGTCTAAAATAATAAGGTTTAATAAAAAATCTAATAAATTTTCGAGGAAACCAATTCCTTAATGGATTAAGAGGTGGTTATGTTAAGTAATTGTTTAAAATTTATTTGTGGTTTCAAGAAGCATAAATTACACAAACTATACATGAACAAATACGACATGCACTATATATAGTACATGTCGAGGTGGTAAATAAGTAATTTTCTAAAAATTTAAGCTAATATAAGTTGATTATTATATCAGCTTGTATTAATAATATATCTCGCTTTCTGGGCGATATATATATCATACCTAATACAAAAGAATAAATGTTAAAAAGAAACTTAAAATATATGACACATCTTATTTAACAAAAGATTAAGCTGGTAAGCCAGGAGTTTATCACCCCAGCAAGGGGAAGGATGAATGAAATGAATCGAGCAAACCAGTACATTGGCCCATTGCTTAAATACATGCAATTTGCAAATACGGTACAAATAAGGCTATGGATTATCAACACCTACAAGTAAAAGCTTCTCTACTCTCGTCAATTTTGTCATATTTCTGCTGGTTTCTAATATGCAAACACCAGTTTGTAAGTTAAATCAAGAAATATTTTATATAAATCTGTTAAATAATACATTATAATTTTGTATCTGCAATTAAAATAAATGTGTAAGAGTGGTTTCTTTTGTTTACAAAGTTCCTGTAATAATAGTTTATTACCTGGCAGTTTTTTGGTACGGAATGATGCATTTGTGATCATAGATTTGGACATAGTAACAGTTGTTGTTGCTGGTGATAAAGCCACACTTATACCCATAGGGCCATCACAGGGTTGCCCTATAAAATAAAAAAAAACACTTGTTAAAGATAAAAATAGTTAATCCAGGTTCAGTAAAAATGCATAACTTACCAACTTTCTTTTAAGAAACCTTTAACAATGGCAACATTTAATAAAAATGAATTTTTTAATACTAAACTTTTTGCTTGGCTGTTTTTTAGAGATAGTTCAAAAATTAATTAGTTAAGAAATATATACATTTATTAAAAGTACATACCTGAAGGATTATTTTTTAATGAATTCATAACAGCACTTGTTACAAGCATTACATCAGGGAGTAATTCATATTGCGCTCTTTCATCTATATCTTGTACAGCTTGTAAAGCTAATGTATAAAATTCATTAAACATTGCAAAATAAGCACCCTCTATCATTTCCAAGAGAAAATTGGAAGTTACAGGAATTCTTTGTAATGCTTTTGATTTCGTTCCCCCAATTTTCCTATTAAATCCTTGTGTCACAATTCTAAAAGTAAATTAGTGTACATTTTAATAATGTATGTAAAAATATTTTATTTATCTTCCTAAATGTATACTGACCTGGAGGCTGCTAAACAGAAGTGTCTTAAAGCTAGTTTAGGTAACAAACTAAGGTGCCTGTTATAAATGAACAACAATGCAGCCATCACTTTCAGTCGGTTTTGAGCATTGATAATTTCGACTTGGGGTAGTGGTCCCCAACTAACGAGTTTCGTATTACACTCCTCCCACCTTCGTAAAGCACTTTCTGTCAAAAATTGAGATCCTAAGCTTAATGGCTGTAAATGTAAAATATTCTCATTAAAAAATGCTGATAGTAATAGTTTATAAAAAAAAGTTTATAATTATTAACACAATTGACTTTTAAATAATTGGTACAAGATAATACAAATATTATTTTATACCTCATGATATATAGAAGATTGTGCTAGAGATGGCAATCTAAAAGATACAACTTTAGGCTTTCCAGTTTCATCAACTACTTCAAAATTATATAAACCTAAAAATATTAAGTATACATAATATTAATGTCGTACGATGTATTTTAAGGTAAAAGATGAATTATGTTTAATGTAATTTTACATACCAATAAGTAGAGTTTCTATACATCTGATAGGTTTAGAGTTGGCCACAGCTACAGAACTCAAATAGATGTAGATAAGTGTGGGTACAAATTGTAATGTGAATCTCTGTAATTCCATTTCCTTTGATCTATAAAAACTAAACAACTGCATGCAGACATTTTCTAACATCTGAAAAAATTATGTAATTTTTTCTTTTATACACCTGAATACCATAATATTATGTAACTAAAAGTAATTCCACTTGGTTATATTCCCATCAGTTTTATATTTCCAGTATTTTTGGATGTTGACGATAATTGGTGTTTCAGATGTCTGTTCATGTTGATATTAGTTTATATGATAATGTTAGTAATGGTAATTATGAAATAAATTAGCAAAGTTGGACTTTATAACATTTGCAATCTCCCAGTAAAACATATGTCAAAATCAGTTTAGTAATTTTCAATATTATCTATAACATGATAAAACATCACATTAATTGTGTTACTGCTATACAAAGTACTGTATATACTTTTATAGGCATAAAAAATCCTATTACTTTTGTATTAAGAACATAAAAGCACACTACAATTTTATTTATTAGTTGAAGCCTTTGGACTTACATAAAGCTTTATTCTATTTTAATCTATAATTAAATGATTTTGTAAATTGTTTTACCTCCTCCTCTATTTCTTGACTATGTGATTGGCTATCCATTCCATCATCATTGTTTAATAAATTGAATATAGCAGTTGCAATTTCATGATTATGTTCATGTTCAGCTGCAAAACTTTTTATTTCATGTTCTTGTAAGGAAGAATATTCACTAAGCCACTCTTTAATTAAATGTTTTCCATCTGCCATTTTAAAAACTAAAATTCAAACAACAATATCAAAAAACAAGAATAAAATTTATTACTATCCAGCTGACCAGTAACAACATAAAATGTAAAATTTATTATAGATTCTTATTTCTATGAATGTAATCAATATATATTACTTAAACCTTAGAATTCCAAAGTTCAACAAAACTTATGAAATTAGAAATGTCGCGTTAATGGAAGACTTTTGTTATATTACACAATTATTATATTGAACTCATTATAATAAATTATCGTATAGTGTCTTTCTAACACTGTAATTTTTATGTTAAAATGTTGCGTAGATATGATTAATTAGTTGCTACAATATTTTTTTTTATTTACTTATTGTAAGTTACTATCATACTTTATAAATTGTATTGGGTGGCAAAAATAAGGGCGGACATTGACAGATAATTTTGACGTTGATGTTTGATATTGTAGTAGTCTGTCGACAGTTTGATACAGTATAGAACTTTGACCATATATGAAATAGCATTGAAATGTTTTTAAAGCGATAAAAAATAAATTTTCTACTGACAACTTGCCACGTAAGTTATCTTTAGTGTCAACGTCAAAACGATAAAGAGTCTGTCACCAAGTGCTATAGGTTCTTGTGATGATAATTTCAAAGCCACCAAAACACTATTAAGTTTAAGATTTTTCAAATAATTAATTTCAATGGGCTCTTCTCAGAGTCTCGAAGTACCAGGTGGAGGTTCGGAAGGATACCATGTTTTGAGGGTATGTCTCAAATTATACTTTATAATAAGTTACAAGCGTTTGAATGTAACACGTCAATATATTTCAGGTTCAAGACGGTTCTCCGGGACAGAAAGCGAATCTTGAACCGTTTTTTGATTTTATTGTATCAATAGAAAATACAAGATTAGATCAAGACAATGACACATTGAAAGAGTTATTAAAAAAAAATGTTGATAAACCTATTAAAGTGCAAGTATATAGCAGTAAAACTCAATCAGTCAGAGAAGTAGTGATAACACCGTGTGCAAACTGGGGTGGAGAAGGGCTACTTGGTGTTAGCATACGGTTTTGCTCCTTTGAGGGTGCAACGGAAAATGTATGGCATATTTTGGTAAGAAAATGTTAAGTTTTACATAATTGTAAAAAATGTAACATTACATATGGCATGATGCTATTGTCCCACAAACCTTTATAATTTCAGGAAGTTCATCCATCATCTCCAGCAGAGCTTGCAGGGTTAAGGCCATTTTCTGACTACATTATTGGTGCTGATTCCATTATGCATGAGAGTGAAGATTTGTTCACACTCATAGAAGCACATGAAGGAAGACCTCTTAAACTCTATGTTTATAATGTATCGGAAGATGTATGCCGTGAAGTTGTTATTACTCCAAATCATAACTGGGGTGGTGAAGGAAGCCTTGGCTGTGGAATTGGCTATGGTTATCTACACAGGATTCCTATTCAATATGCATCTACTAACGTTCAACATACACAAACTACTGGCGAGGTATACCTTATTATAAGGTGTTAGCTAATAGTATGCATTAAGATGTAAATTAGTTTTCTTTATTAAAAGCCTATATTTTCATCCATATTTGTAAGATTAACTTTGATAAATTCATTACAATTAAGTATATGTTGATACTTAGAATAAATTGCAATAACAGCAATATCTTCAAGTATGAATTTACCTTATCAATGATCAATAAAACAATGTTGATGTAAATCACAAATATGTCCAAATCACAAATATATTATGTATGTATGGCACATAGATTTGCTACATATTAAAATTATTAATTACATATAAAAAATATTAATCTAGTACACTTTCATCTTTGAATGGTTAATTTTTGTGATACTTATGCAAATTTTAAGCAATTTTCTTACATATTTACAACCTACCCTAAATGCTTACAAAAAATTTTCAGAGCCAACAAAGAACCAATGTTGCAAGTGGTATACAAACTGTAAATCCCACTTCCAATATAGGTCAAGGACAAAATATTCAGATGCCCCCACCGCCCTTTTTGTCTGGAGTTCCAATGGTAAATCCAGGAAATAGTACTCCTGTTAATCTGATGACGAATATACAAAATGTGGATCCACAACCACCAATGCAGCCCACTGTGTCACAACCTACATCTGTAGTATCCAATATGGCTGCCTATTCTAGTAGTGAGTATATTATTGATTCCAATTGTTTGAAATAAATTTCTTCAAAGCTCATTATATATAATTAGTGGATCTGACACACAAGTTTCTGTCTTTTTTTATAATTTTATTTTCTCACTTTAACCTGCACAAAAAATCAGCAAAGCCATTTAGCAGGTGTACAGTAACAATTACACACTGAATATTTATACATTTAGATATATAATATATAAATTTGACTTTTTGTAAGTTAATTTAAATTCACCTAGCACCAATTCTATTTATGTTATGAATATTCATTTCTTCTATTGTTACTTTAAACATCCTTAATTTTTTTCAGGTTTTGCTGATACAACATTAATGAACTTGGGTAGCATTCCCTCTGTATCCAATATGCAACCCCCAGCACCATTGCCAAATCTACCAGGAATTCCTATGAACCAACCCCAACCATATATTCCAATTATGCAGAATTACACTCATAATGAAGTTCCACAAACTACATTATACCCAGAAAATACATCAAACTTAGTTCCAACTTTTGACATGAGCAATTTTAATGCAGCACCAATACAGCCACCATCTATTACAAGTGGACTTCCAGTTGTAACTCCAGTATCACTACCTGGCATGCCGTCAATAACTGTTAGTGCTACACTTCCTGTTTCTACAATGCAGGCAATTCATCAACAACAAACAACACATCAACAAGACTTACTATCGTAAATACTATAGCAATTTAAAGGACAATGAATCACTTTGTCTGTTGAAGCATTATAAATTTGTATGATATTGATAAATTTATTGCTTTATTATATACAGTTTGGCCCAAACTTTTAATAAAATAGGAATATTTTCTCAACAACAAAGATCTATACAGCTGTCTTAGTTTAATTGAAAACATTTATTAGCCATTGTATAATTATATTCTAGATCTGAAAATGTCAGTCAGTCAGATTAAAAATGTTATGCTTACTCTGATGTTCCAAGTGGGTAAGAAATAATTTTGGGGCCAGCTGGTATATTAAATGTATTAAGCATTTATATTTTATTTCTATATAAAAATAAATTTGACCCAAGTTAAATATATCATATTCTGTTCAATTCACTTTATTCATTTTTACGTTTTCTTCATTATAAGTGTAATTTAGGTTGAAATAAAAAATTAAATTACATTTTTTTATCTAATTATGAATATTATGCCTTAGCCAGAAGAGTGGTTAAGTGGTCGTGTAGGTGGTTGGTTATGTTCCATAGAATTCGTTCAATAACTATACATTTTTGAAATTTTAGCAGAATTTTTATCTAATATACCTACCTACAACAGTACCACCGGTATAAGACAGAAATATGGTGCTACATTACACAATAATCTCGACTAAAGGGTTCCTTTAAAAATTAAACAGTTTTCACTTTTAAGAAGGATTATTAATTTCTGTTAAGGCATGAATAATGTATAAACTATTATAACGTGTAGTCATCAGTAGCATCGATACTTTAGAACTTGGATTCTGTTTTTTTAAAAGAACGCTTCCTTTTTGAAGAAATAGCTTTTTTCATGTCTTCTATTTACAAAGTATCATAAGTTACATGTCATCAATGAAAGATTAATAAGAAGCTGAAAATGTCTCTTAGAAGAAAGTTACATGGTGAGTAGTTTTTCTTTCTATTTTGAGCAAGTAGTTTATTCTTCCGCCCATTTGATATTGTTGTCGATGGGTCCTATGTATAAGAGTCATAATATAAAGACACAACTTTACAGGAGAGGCTATCAAAGTTTCGTTTTGCTATAACTTGAATTTGGTAAAAGTTCATGTTTATGGAGTTCTTGAGACTTCGCTTGTTTACTAAGACAACTATCCTGCTTTACCTATATCATAGTGTTTTATTTATATATATATGTTAGTTTTTTTATTGTACGTTGGTCAATTTACGTTACTTATTTATTTAGCTCTAAAAACTTCTCAAGCAGGTTAATATGGCACATTTTCCATATTGTCAGACGTATAAAATGGTCATAAAGTACTTAATAGTATATTTGTAATTTTTACTTTAAAAATCGAGTTACAATTGAACTGAGATGATATAACATTAATTTCAATATAAAATATTTAGGTTTTGCAATAAATATCTCACATCGATCATTGTACGTTGCACAATCTGGTAACATACCTACATTCTGAGGTTTCAGTTAAGTAATTTAAATAATTAAAAAAAAAGTTAATTTATTCAATTATTGAAAAAAGAAACAATTATGACTATAATTCTCGACCCGTATCCATAAAATGTGGAATTTAGTATATGTTTAAGTTACCAAATTATGTTAATTGTTCTTAGCATTACATTTCATTAATAACATCACAAAAAACTTAACAAAAGAAAACCTTATGGTTATAATAAAGTAAAATGAATTTCTGTATTTATCTCGGTTTCATAAAGAACAGAGATTAAGTAAAGGATTATATGGATGTTTCTCTTCATGGAAGGGTCTTTTTAGATTCTCATAAACTTTCATAATAACTGTTATATAGTGTAAATTAATAGGGACATTAAGAACACATTAATACGGTTTTATGTTTAACAGTGCAACCGTTGTCTCTTTTAACTAATGTGTTAAGCCAGCTGATTGGCCTATAACAAAATGCGGAGAAACTCTCCACATTTTATGTCTCAAAAGGTTGTTTGGATTTTACACGTTTAAAACCATTTTACATAGGCCCTTTACACGGACATAAATAATAGGGATTTCTATGCAGAAATTGTTTTTTCAATAGCTCACCTGGTTGATTATATCGTTAAGATGCCTTTCTTGGCAAAAAGTGAAAATGGCCAAATTGTTAATCTATTTTTAGAACCCTTTGATGAAAGTCATGATAATCAATTTAATTTGATATAATTTAATGTCTAGGTTGGATTATTAAAACACCAGCTTACTAAAAACACATATTCTTTACTTTGCATTATTACATATAATAGTTTTATTAACATAAAATGTTTTACATAATCGTTTACGTTCCAATTAAAATAATATTCTGTTAGCTGTTTGTCCTAGTGCATGATGTGGAGATCCAATAAAGCGCGTAGCTAAGGGGCGGTCCTTTTGAAAATATATCTGATCTACTAGATCTTTCCTTAGTAAAAGTCGACGTATATTAAGTATACGAACAGTAACAGGGCAATTTTACTACTCTTAAGCCCTATTTACATGAGAAAGAATTTGTCACCTCGAGGTTACGGTTATCTACTGAAAAGATATTATGTAGTCATGATATTGTATATGTAAGTGCGATGATCGCCTATATTTTTGGTTGAATGTAATATTATTGTACATATTTGATTTGATATTTATATTTATAGCGACATCATTAATACAAAGAGTCGTTCTTATATAAAATATTTATTTGACAATTTACCAAATAAGTACTTTGTTAATTAAATTAAATACTTAAAAGTATACAATCATAACAAATAATAAATTATAATGTTATTTTGTGATTACATAACATCATTGTTTACAAACAACAAAGTACAATATATCATATCAAAATAGTAATCGTTTAGTCAAAATATGTCCTTAAGGAATACTTTTATAAATTATTGTTGAATAAAAGTAGTTCGTAATTGAATAAGTTAAGGTACTTTGAAAACTATACTGCATGGTGGGCCAAATGACTCCGATGTGATCGTAAATGCATCAAAAGTGATCCACTCTGAGCAAAAAGTTTTTAAGCATGCTAATTATTCATTTGTCGTATAATAGAATTTCTGCAATAAGTACATGTGCTTTAGTTAATTGATTTTCATGTTAAAGCATAATGTTCCGCACAGATAAACTATGTACATTTATTTAAAGTAGGTATCACTTGAAATTCTTAATTTTAATTCAAATAGGTCACATTAGGATGTTACACTTAAAATTCTATTTTGTATTTAATAAATAAATTATTTTCTCTATTAGTTAAAAGTTAATAGGCATTGAATAACTAGCTTAAGAAGTATGTACAAAGGTTGTTAACATGTGGATGTACGGGAAAATTGTGGGCTTGATGTTGTTTCTAATTTAAAACTAGTACGATGATTGTAATCACCGTCATGGAGTTTTTCTGAGTCGAGTGCGAGATTGTCATGCCCTTGCGTGAGGATCTGTGCATCACTGTAAAATACTCCACCAGCAAGTTCCGAGAGGCGTCGACGTCGTCTTGAATCCTTGTCGTTTGCAATACTCGGAGGCCGCACGCTCGAACTTCGCCGCCTTTCCAAGCCCATACGCGTTGGTACCCGTAACGCTTTCTGCATTACAAACAGTTAACCAATTATTACAATGTAAACAAGTTCAGGGTAAACAGATAGTGAAATTTACTGCGCTTTATGAATAACAAATACATAGATAACCTTTTTTTTAATATCCTATGGAATTGGATATTGGTCATGAATTGGATTAAATAATTTAAAAGGATTTACCTTTAGTTTTGTAGGCAATGCGTTTAACAACGTTATGACAGGCGGTGAAATAAGATCAATTGGTACTTGTGCAGGGTCTGTTACGCCGGTAATAACAGATACAACCATACCAGCCAACAGTGTCGCAACGCAACCCAGACTCGAGTACCAAAGATAAGAGATCCTAAATAACCAAAACACAGCTTTGTCTTCATTATCACTGAAATGGAAGATCGTTCTATCGTTAAAATATTTTTAATATAAGCCATGTTATTAACTGTAATCATTGAAAGTTGTGGAAATAGTTTCCACGCAAAAAATGTGTATAGATGTTGGATAGATTACTAAATATATACATTTAATTCAAGTAGATGGATATTACCTAGCAGTTACTGTTAAAGAGGTGAGATTATAGAAGTTGGGACATGAATCTGTAGACGCTGGTAGACGTGGCAAAGGAACTTGAGATAATTGAGCTCCACCACCCGCAACAACCACTACCAACAATCCAAAAACTCCCCCGGCTATTGCACCCTGAAATATTATTAAGTATTTACATTGAAACAATTCATTCATCCAATTATAAAGCTATTTTAATAATTGATATCTGGCGATTAAAAATTGTAAAAAGTATTTAAGGGCATGTATATACAGGTGTTTTTGGACTGCTCCCGAAAACGAAGACAGGTGATAGTAGTCATGACACCTTTGATGATGGGACGGAAAAAATTCGATCCTGACTATAAAAAGTCATATTTTTAAATCGTTTTTTTAGAGTTATTTACGCTCCACCATGTTTGTACAGCTAAATGAAACGATAACTTCATAAAAAAATACTGAAAAAAACCAGCAATGAAACGCATTTTCCGTCCCCTCATCAAAGGTGTCATAACTACTATCACCTGTTTTCGTTTTCGGGAGCAGTCCAAAAATATATATATAATATATGTACTTACAGGTTCTTTTTAAAACTCAATATAAAAAAACAACATGTCAAATGAGCTTAGATAAACGCAAAGCTTTTCTTAAATTTTCAAATTTTATTTGACGATGTAATTTTTTAATGTTATCATATGAGTACCATTAAAAATACTACTAAATATTTATTGGTCAGATAGGTCAGTTTAAGTTTAATTTAAGTTGAAACTATATCTAGAGTAAATATTGTTGCCTTACTTTGGCATTAGCCCAGGGAAACAACATGCCAAGACTAAAAAGTCCTAACGATACTCCACCAGTCATGCCATTGAAAGAGAGAGCCAATTGGAGGACAGGGCCAAGACGTTCTACAATAAACACTAAACCGAAGGACACAGCTCCACACGCCAGGCACACCCATTTTGCAATCTGTATCACAAAATTTTTTAATAGTTTTATTCATACAAATCGCATAATTGATATAACAAAAAATGAAAAAAAATTATTTTATAGTTAGGTTTTTAGTTAAGCTCGTGAATACCTAGAGAGGAATTGATTCTCGTGTGACTTAATTTTATACGATAATACACATTATGTATAAAATATACGCAGAATTTTATTTACCATTGCTCCTTTGTCTTCTGGTAAAGTAATTCCCAATAAGCCATTTGCTAGGTCTTGACAAGCAATTGCAGCTAATGAGTTTAAGGCCGATGCAACAGTACTGCAAAAGTTGTTTAAGATAAAATATCTGGTTGGTTTCGTAAGCTAAAAAACACTAAAGCTCAAAAGCTTTATTTAAGTAATCATTTTTCAACAAATATTGACAATTTAAAGCATTGTTTTCTAAGAATAGGTATAATAGTCATTTTCGTGAACATATCTGTCGAGTGACGTTAGAAATTGATTTATTACGTTTACAATTTAGTTGCCGCATTTCTCAAATTGAAACCGGAATGTAAGCTGGACAATTCTGGATCGTTCTTAATTTAGGACTTATCAAGATTCTCGGTTAGTTATTCAAAAGTCTTCATGCACAACGGTTTAATATCACTTGAAGATATTATATTTTGAAATACTGTGTGCTGTTTTACCCAAGGCTTGCTGCAAAGATGCCTGCAACGAAGAAACCTGGTACCCCTCGATCTTTACCGAATTCTCTAACCACATATAAGGGAAGCAACCTGTCGGACGCGCTAATAACACCGGCCTAAAATGGAAAATACGTAAGTTGTTATTTTTTTATTACTCATTATTAAAAATCAAATTACCGCCACTACATAATGGCTATATGTTTGAAATTATTGAGAGTCACGTGTTTCTAATTAGACAATATTGCATGGGCATATTTGTAAAAGGATTTTTAAAGCGATCGTTTAGTTTAAAAAAAAGGTATTCTTTCAAACACTCTTAAACAAATAGAAAAATAAAATCAAAATTTTATTTAATTTTAAAAAGTATTGTGAGGGATTTGTTGTATCAACACAACCTTCACATTAATTTAAACATCTAAGTATAATATAAATATTCCAATGTTACCTGTATTGGATCGCATCCGGCATAATGCGCTGCAAGTACTGCTCCAGTTATGAAATTAACAGAATATACAGCTATTAAAGCGATAGCCGATACCCATAAAGCTATTCGGGCTTGGGATATTCGTTCCACGGATAAGTATTTTTGTACGGACGCTTGGTTCGCGCAAAACATGCTTATCCAGTACATTGTGCCTCCAATAACTACTGACCAAAATGAATGTCGTACTGTTGGGTCCGGATCCATACTAAAAAGCAAATTAAATCTAAAATATGAACAATCCTTATTTAAATGTTACTTTGTTTTCTTAGTGTCGTTATATCACGGTATTGCAATCGCAGTATGTTCTTTTTTTACATACGTTTATGTAAGATCCTAATTTTATCGTAGTTTATAAAGTTAAAGTCAGGTTATAATACTTTAAGAGACATAATTGAAGCGTTGCCGACATCATGGAGTTCGCTTCCCTATGTAGCAAGAAAGTTTATTCATAGAGGTGATAGGGCAAATAATCTATCGCGGAAGATTATGTATTGCTTCATCTAAGCCGGCTCCACGAACATACCATGTATAAATGTTTTAAAATACTTTCTTTAGAAATATAATTTAAAACCGTTGAAAATTGAATAAATCCTTGAAGAAGTTAATGATTACGTAATAATGTATGTGTTTCTATAATAATTAATGAAAATCTTTTAATAAGTACGACTAAAAGTTCGTAATGGCATTTTGACAATCCAATATAATGATTGTCTTATAGAATATTTCTTAAGAAATATACCTACTCGAAGAAATTTAGTCTGTCTGAGCGTCTGGCATATTCCCAAACTTGGTGCAAACCACCAACCTGCCTCGCACCCAATACTAGAATTGTTGCCAACGAACCCACAAGGACAGCTGATTGAAATGAATCTGTCATGATTACAGCTTTCATGCCACCCTACAAAGGTGATTTTATTTAATACTTCAAAAATACATGCATATAAACTTATGCAACTAAACTTAATAAAAACTTAACAATTTAACTTACTTGGGAAGCGTAAAAAATGCACACCACATACACCATTGATACAGCTAAATATGTGTTCAACCCAGTCACTGAAATTTAATTTATAATTAGATCGTTCCATATTCCTATCATCTGTTGTTATGTAGCTTATTGCAGTTATAAATCAATGTTAATTTTTGTCGCGTAATTATTTACGACATCCATAAAGGTGTATACCTAAATAGTGGCTTAGTAGTAGTAAATAGGCCCTAGGCATCGTCGTTTGAATCCAACTCAATGGTAGGGTTTTTCTGCATATAAAGATAATTCATAAAATATGACGTAAATTTTTACAGGTCTAATTTTATAACTAAAATATTCATAAATCTATTGTATAAGAACTATTGAGAAATGGTATGAAGTCATATTCACATTACTATAAATGAATTAATTTTACGATGCCATTATTGAGTCATTGTGTAAGTGTCATTGTAGTCGCGTGCGTCGCGTTTTGAGTTTCATAAGTTATAGGTCATTATTGTAATTTCAATTTTTCTTTTTTTGATTACTATTAAAACTGAACTACTTTGCATTTTAACGAGTTCTCGTGAATTTTTCTCTTTATATTTTCATCAGCATTGTGCCTTTAGTAGCCTTATGACCATGCCTAACTAATAACTATTTTTGTATAAATGGAGAATTATTTAGGCCCTCTTTATTTCTATATCAGTATTTTGTTGTTATGTATTACATATTCACATGTGTAAACATACGTAGTACAAAAGACATGACTACTTCTAGGATATTACACTTTTAACATTGGTCGTAACGATGGTTTACGTAAGAAGTTGCTAAAATCATTAGACATTTTTGTTGAGTCGAGATTAAATAATTGCATCGCATGTTTCATAACGGATGTCTGGAATGTAAAAATCGAGTATGTAATTTTACAATCCAATTGATGCGTTTCACTCTATTCCATTACGAGAATCAGAAACAGGGAACATAATACAATTGTAATGACCATAATTGATAAAGATATAATATTGGCAATACATAATAAACTAAAATATACTTCTTAATTTACTAAAGGAGCATTTTGACTTGAGCTGGGACCTAATGTACCATCTAATGATTTCTATTGAGTTTTATTACGAATTTATATTGACGTCTTTAAATGAGTAATATGGTCTTTACAGCATGGGTATGTTTATCAAGTCCTTGTTTTGCTTACCGTCAGAAAGAGCTAAAGCAGGAGCATACACAGCCACAGCAGTATATAATATCATTTGTAGCATGTACAACGCACTTGCGTAAACTCTCATAGATTTGCAGAATCGCACCTCCTAAAAACAATGCATAGTAAATTAACTTGATAATTGTAAGTAGTATGATTTAAACAAATAATGTCTGCAGCCATTTAATAAGGGATTTCATTTCCACATTGAGTGAATGATGATTTAACCTCAGACTTTTGGCCGTATACTCAAAGTATCGACCGTATACAGGCACATCTGTTTAAAATTAATATTACAGTTAGAATAAGGCCATATGTACAAGTAAACTCTAAATATTAACGAATGATATGAAATACTAGAAATTCACGTATGGGAGAAGAAGTTATGATACGAACTATTTTAGTTAGGTTTCCATCGATGACAATGAATCACTCATCTAAACAGATTTAAGAATCATGTCGATTACGTCAGGTTTAAAAAAAGTATCGGCCCATTCATGTAAGAGTTACGATTTCTCAGATAGACACAAAAAACTTAGAACACCTTTGTTGCGTCGTTGGATAAATACTAAATATTTTATAAACTATTAAATTGCCGAGTGCCGCTATATCTATTTTTCTTACGTCGATTCTATATATATTATATACAGACGGAGTATAATCAAAATATATACTTTGTCTTTTATAAGAAACGAATGCTTAATTTAGATACTTAATAAGCAGGTACATTGTTATTTTATAAAACACGATAAAATCGGAAAAATTACCAAGTATTCATAACAAGATGTCAAACGTAGTCTCATGAAAACGGGCAAATATAGTTGACTCGAAATGGGAACAACCAGTACAAAAGCAACACAAATCATCCAAAATTGTGCACCAGCCATATACATCTCAGCTGGATTGCCCAGTAATTCGATAGCTGTTATAAAACTGAAAATGAAGGAGGAAGTTGCTTAAATTGTGGTTAATTATTTTGATAAGAAATCGTTAGGGCAACTAATTTATTAATTTTCTAGTGGCGTTTTGCGACTCGACTCCCAGCTACTTTTGAAGATGTATTTTTTTTATATCCCATCGGCTTTTTGACTTAAGTGTTTAATTTGACCAATAGTAAGATTTCATATGGGAAAAAGAAAAGGAGGATCTTTTCATTTATCCGATATTTTTTACACCAAAGAATATTAAAAATAAACTTTAAATTGGTCCAGCCGCTCTCAAGTTTTGCTCTTAACAACACAGTTATTCCACGATTTATCTTTATATAAATAACAACTATACATTGAAAAATGAAAATGTTACATAATACGTACCTTGCACCTAAGCTCAAGGCCATAGGAAATGTTCCCATAGAGGAACCACCTAATAGGAAATCGTCTCCTGTTGTTTGCTTTTCTCCGCAATAGCCATAAAACACTCCGATAGCACAAGAGACAAAGAGCATTGCCGCAAGAACGCTATAGTCTTCCCAATGAAATAGCTCCGAAAGATCGGTTTCATTGTTTATTCCTGAAGTGTTTGAAGATCCAATTGTTGCATTATTAGCAGCTAAAGGTGGCGAAGCAATCACCGTGAAAGTTGCAGTTAAAAATATTAGGGCATTGAGCGACGTCACCTGAAAGTGAGCTTGTTTTGAAATGCTACCATACAATTTAACATAAGTATATTTAATAAAAGGCCAAATTATTACACCCGTCTTGTATGTGAAAAATATGAATAAATTAATGTAGGTACCTTGGATTAAAACCTACTAGTTTTCTTAGTAATTAAGAAAAAAGTTTTTTGGGATTTCAGCAGTTATTACCTTGTACGTATAAAACATGGCACGTAGGTGATATTTAAGGAAGTGTAGGCGTCTCTGTTCATCAATGAGGTACAAGTAAAGTAATTATAATGTTGACTTCTAGTGATTTTCCAATTACAACAGGATACACGCTAATGAATTAATTGCACATGAAGTTTTTATTTCATTCTCATGCTTAGTCAAAGACCGGAGAATGTTTAAACAATTCTGTTTTTAAAACTACATACATTGTTATTTATTATCTCTATGGTTTGTGTAGGTACTTCTTACTATTTAGTAGATTCAATCAACATAATAGTTACATAATATAAAGTATAATTATGTTTTTTGTGTTTATAATTATATAATTATCGACACACAATAGCATAATTTGTAATGTATAATAAAATGGTTTGTTATAAAATAATATTAATGACTACTTTCAAAGACATCTCTAAAACTCGTGATTATTTTAATGATAGGAATGATTAAAATCAATGTTAAAATTTTGATGTATACGATTATATTTTAATGCCAGTCTTTGAAGGTATAGTCTTTGTTATGGTTATCGTTGTTATGGCTATTATTGCAAGTACGAAACGGATTCTTTACAGGGCTGAAGTGGAAAAAACCGGTTACGTTCTTGTTAAAACTTATTTAAGGCGGTAAGTTCCAGATAATATAAAAGTATGTGTAGGGACGCGCGTTGCTGACATTCCAGGCAATTAAAAATAGCTAGTAATATTATTTGAGACATTACTCATTAGTAACATAGTTCTATTTTCTTATAAGATGTGCCGAGCGTTTTAATTCGTGAAACGTATCCTATAATCGGCTCTAGGATCTGACGTTGTATTTCTGTAGTCTGATTCCAAAATTTATCTAAAACGGTTTAGCAACTTTAGTGGTAGCGTAGCATACAAACTCAATTCATCATATTAAGACTATTTATATACAGATATGTTTTATCAAATGTCATAGCGAGAAGTCTTTTGATATTATACCAGTTAATATTTACATTGCTCGTTGCTTTCGTCTACCACAAGAGCCTGTTTATTTAACGTAATCTTAGCTCATTCCTATGAAATATAGACCTCATAGATATCTATGAAACTATCATGAACCTTTATTTGTAAACCTATGTAATATCATTTATTTATTTCAATCGATTTACACTTTATTAGCACTCTTTTAAGTTATTATTATTAAAGTAACTAATTATGTCAAATATTATGGGTTTACTTCGTTTTTTATGCATAAGTATATCTAACTGATTTACTTATATACATCTTAGTATTTTTTATAAAAGCTCACATAAGTTTATTAAAAACCTTTTCCTTTAAGGATATTTTCTTTGTCAAGACTAATAAAAACTCCACTAAGCATTATGTTACTTTTGTTGTCATTCAATTTTTTATATTTGTTTTTATTAATTAGGAAGTCGTAGTTACTTGACTAAAAGCAGCAACAGAAATCATTTTGACAGTCAAGCCATTTCTCTGGAATTTATTCACATTGAACACTAAGTATACTTAATAATGTTTTATTAGATAAATTGAATTTAAATGCATGTTATATAGTTAAAATTTTGTGTACATATTTCTAGATGATTTGACTTTTAAGGTGATGAATGGAAAATAATTATGGAGGAACAAATATTGTTGCGCCAACTCTTTTTATACGGGAACACGATTAGAAAAATTTCTTAATTATTTTTAGAGAGTTAAAGACGGTAAGTTGGTACCTACGTAACATAACTTATAACACAACGGATTAACTACTATGGGTAATAGTCGTCCTAAATGTAAATTATGTATATCTTTCAACATTTTCGTATTTTATTCTGACCATACGAAAACTTGTTTAACATTAATTCATAGCGTAATATTAGCAATAAAATTCGATATTAAGCAGTGAAAAAGTTAAATATAAGTTCATTCGTTTTTCGATCTTAACAATATCCTTAATACGAATCTGCTTTTAAACCATGTAAAAAAAGAAAATTTTCTTTACCTTGGGTGAAAAGTTAGTCCATGTGAAAATATCCATTCTTGATAATTACTTTCTTAAACTCTACTATTTCTTATCCATACTATACTAGAAAAAGATAAATATTCGATTGTAATTGTACTACCGTCCTGGACACACTGTATAGCTTTGAATGTACTGTATGCCCAACATGCACACCAATAAATGGTAATTAAGACTCTGACACAGAACAGTTTGTCACACTACACATTTTTAGTATTATTAAGAGATCTTAAAATCCATAGTCTTTTTAATTTTTCAAAACATTCCGAAAATCTTTAATTTTAAATAATTCACACTAACACACGTTTGAAAGAGCTATTTTATATATAAAGCAGAAAGCTGAATTTTGCGTTTAATAAAATTTAAATTTATTAGTTTAAGTACTAAAAGAACACTGATGCACTGTTACTGAAGTAAAATTTCAAATATTGACTTTTGATTTTAAAAAATCAACTAAAATTTTTACGTTGTATGCGTTATTGCGTCTTTTTTACAGTAATCAAGAAACATTAGAATGTTTCACAGTGCAATCTATACAATAAGACCTAAGCATAATATGTGCGTGCTATCAGAAATGATTGGTCAACCGTGGAATCATTCATCAGCGGCACCATGATAATATCGCTGTACCTATTGTCTATACATTTTATATATCTGTAACTAACTTACCTATTGTTGTAAATTCATATTTAAAAACAGGTCCTCGCTGAAGGTTATGCGACGAATATGTTTTAAATAAAAATATAGATAACGAGAGAGTTGTAAGTTTGTTTAAGTTAAGAGGGAAACTGCTAAAGTTTTTACACTTATCTACCGATTATTTCGCAGGGCAGAAATTATGTCACAGAATGAATACATAGTACATACCTACATAAGTAGTGTGTCTCTCATTGCTTAATTTCTAGTTGAAAAATACTATTGTTAAATAGTCTTAAGACTATTGGTATGGTATTAATACCACAATATTTCATATTACGTTTTTAAATAAACCTTAGTACAAATATACTGAAGCATCTCTTTATTCCTAAAGTATGAATTGTTTTAGAAATGCAGATCACATACGACACGGTGTACTTATTTAGTTGAAACAAAAGAAGTATATATATAAAACTGTTATCGCAAGTGCATATTTCACGCCTTATTATGTTATTTATATTACTTTTAAAACTGATTGTGTCAGCGCACTTAAATAAGTAGGTATACTTATTTCTGCTTTTTATAGATTTTAGAATACAAAAATAACTATAAGTATGTATGATATTTATATAGATTGGTAATTCTATATGGTAAAATATATTCAATATTCTTCTAATATGGAACCATACCATATCAAGAATTCACGTATCTAATGCTTTTTAAAAATAAGTACATATCAGAACTATTTTAGATTTTGCCTTGGCCAATTATCTAGAATATTAATATATCTAGTACTCAAGCAACAAAATATATATATATATATTATCAATCTTTATTTTTGGTCACAAAGATTCCTACATACATATAGGCTTCGTTCACTTTGTTGCCTTGGAAAATAACCTTCGAAAGATTGATTAGAAAATTACTATAATTCTTAAAACAATCTTTAGGAAATGTCATTCGTAAAATTTTTCTTTACAAAACTGAGTTAAGATTTTATGAATATATTGAAGTTTATGCAAATTTTTTAACCAGCTAGTGATGTTAAAATGAAATAAATGTTGAAAACCTTGGGGTGTTTGTCTTATTATTTAGGCTTTCTCTAATATAATTGTATTACAAACTAGTGCACTAGATCAGAATCTTCGAATTTTACATTGCTAATTGATTTGTATTAATTAATTGTAATTAATTTAACTGTTATTTAGAATCATTTTAATCCTGACGAACAAAACAGTAATAGGCGTCGCGTTGTTGACGTGATGGAGGGCGCCAGACCCATAAGGTTGCGTAAGGCATGAGGACCATCGAAAGTACCCCCACCCTGATTACAGAGCGGAAACCTCTTAAATACACTGGTTGCTTCTGCTTACTTGACATAACACTGCCTTTGCCTCCGTGCTCTTTGTGCATCAGGATGCATCAAAAAATGGTACGTGACCTGTGCTTAGTTATTGACCTAGTGATCTCATTGCCCAAATAATTGTTATTCTTAGTGAAAATTAGTATCCGTTGAAAATGATTTGTCGGCTAGTCTAATAATCTACTATGAAACATTGAATTTTCTTGTAAAATATACATTATAACTCAGTTTAAAATATATTGTAATTTTTATTGAATGCAGGTGATACGGTCTATGATTTGGGCGGTGGTAATGGCTTGCGTTGTAGCAAGACCTAAGCTATCTTCGAATTATGGCCCCCCATCAACTTCATACGGCGTTCCAGCACCGCAATACGGTCCCCCTCAGCAACCTATAGTGCATAAACATGTTTATGTACATGTTCCACCCCCTGACAATGAGCTGCCAAAACCACAGAAGCCTATCTATGTACCTCCTCCACAAAAGCATTACAAGATAGTGTTTATCAAAGCACCGACACCGCCCACTCCGACCGCACCGGTTATTCCACTACAGCCTCAGAATGAAGAAAAGACACTCGTTTACGTGTTAGTTAAGAAGCCTGAGGATCAACCTGATATTGTGATACCCACACCAGCACCGACGCAACCTTCTAAGCCGGAGGTCTATTTCATCAGATATAAAACACAGGTATCTGTAGCAAACCCTGAATATTTTTTTATGTAAGCTGTAAATGAAATTTGATAAATAGCTTTAATCCGAATCAAATTTAGATCTTTGTAGAGTAAAGATTTTGTGCATGAATAGAGGAGTGGCATTTAGTCAGAACTATTTAACTCATTAAGTATAATATTGTTGGAGGAAGAACATATTCTCCTTGTACTAGTGATTGTACTACTAACTTTATAGTGTTAAACTTGGGTCTAAAAACTTCACTATAAGATATCATTTTATTTCGTCTAGTATCTAGATAGATATTATGTAAAAAAATGTCATAACTGGTACTTAAAAATATAAGAATAGGAAAGTATGTTAACTACTATAATTAGAATGAATAGTATTACAGCATATATTGTAATAGTATGGCTCGAGTATGAATTATGTTATCTACTACCATTACGTATACTTAAAAAAGAACTATAGATTAGTTTGAGGCAGACATAATCTTTTTTAAAGTTAACGTCACAAAATTACAGGACAAAACAAATAGTTATAACATATGTAGTTTTTAACCTTTAATGTAAGCTTTGAAGCAAATCTTAAATAAAGAAATTTCCGTTTGAATATATGCCTTAAACAATAAAAATACTTATGGTCATTTTTTCCAGCTTATAATCAAATATTTGGAATTCATACTATTTGTGAATTAACATACTTACTTATAGATAGAAAGGCGACCGGTACTCTGTCTGTACTAGCGACATAATGAAGTGATTTTATGTATTTATCAAAATTACTTAATCAATTATTTTTTCAGAAACAATCTGGTTACCCAGCTGCAAAAGCACTAGCTCCTGCATATGGCCCGCCTGCTTCCGCGCCATCCTCTGAATACGGCGCGCCTTAATTATTCTTTAATGGTTTCTACAGTATATCGTACCTACTTTCTTGCGTAACTTCAAAAAAATCACACATATTATTACAAAACTCTACATAAGTTACGGTAAGCCGGAGATACCTTGTGCCATTCACTTACCTACGATTACCTATAATAGATATTCGTCCCCTTTGATTTTCTGTATAGTAGAACAAGCTTTCTTTAAAGACAAAACAAAATTGTATCTTTAAAATAATTTACATTCTCTATAATTCCGGAGGACGTAAGTTTCTTTCTATTACATAAATAGCGAATTTAAGGAAAGACTACATCCCTTCAGTAGGCTGAATAGCCTGTAATTATAATAATTGTATATGACATGTGTAAGTCTAAAATCAAGAGCTATACAAGAAATCCCTGAAAGTAATTATTTCAGAAACTAAACATTTAAAAAACAAAGATGAACTGTGATATCGAAAATGTTTATTAAGATATAAATGTAAATGTTATACGGATGATCTGTGGAATTTTTTCATAATAAAACTGATGAGCTCGATAGGTCATGCGGGTATGTACGTGATGGAGTCACGCCAGCTGTGTTGCATCATTATTTTTAACTTGCATCAAATTGATGCACATGTAATTACTAACATGTAAATACTTTTTTGTACTTGTTAATAAAAAAATAAAATAATTTCGAATTTTTTTTCACATGTCCCATTGAGGTATATCGCATATTACTTTAGATTAATATTTAAAAAATGGATCGTATTATTTTCAATAATATTAAGGGTCGTAATAAAGATCGCTTATCTTTATGACAAACCCCTTTAAGACATGACCATAATGACAATTTCTAAAGTAAATATTACATTACTTGCAGTTGGGATTACATAATGCATCGCTAAATAGTTTGCAAGAGGGTTGTTAGTATACTGCTAAAAACGAAAACTTGTGAATTAAGTTTATACCTGGTTGTATCACTGTAAATGTACCTACTGATTTGTATTTATATATACAGGGTGTTTTTGGAATGCTCCCAAAAACGAAAACAGGTGATAGTAGTTATGATACCTTTGATGATGGTACCGAAAAAAATTCGATTCTGACTAAGTATAAAAAAGTCATATTTTTAAAACGTTTTTTTAGAGTTATTTACGCTCCATCTTGTTTGTACAGCTAAATGAAACGATAACTTCATAGAAGTACCGAAAAAAAAACAGCAATTGTGTATGTGAAGTGTCTATCTCTTTGAATGTCCGATTGTGTTTGTATGTATGTCGCTTCGTACCTCCTTTATATAGATATTTTTTATATTGTTCAAATATAAAAAATAAT
>JAOSYY010000013.1:4777450-4801545 GCA_025727935.1 Hebomoia glaucippe | reverse complement strand
AAACGTTTTTTTAGAGTTATTTACGCTCCATCATGTTTGTACAGCTAAATGAAACGATAACTTCATAAAAAATACTGTAAAAAAATATGTATGTATAGTGTGTATATATATAATATAGAGTTTGATACAGCAATTTTCATTCCAGGTTTGACAATTGGGGATATAAATTAAAAAAATATTTTTTACTGCTGTATCCAAAAAAGGTACAAGAAGTTACAATACAAGAAGAATCACGTGGTTGTATTTGTATGAAGAATTAAACAAACACAGAAAGCAGCTTAAGACCCAGTATAGTTTGTAGGACAAGATAATTTAGGTGGCCTTTTTGGATTCTTGTTGTCTTTAAATGTTTTACTTTGTCTTCTAAATTCCTTATTGCGTAACAATAACTACACCAGACGTTACCGCGACCTAAACAATGATGACAGTCATATATCATGAAGTGTCTCACGGCATAATAATTATATCCGCACACGGTACTTTCACGAAGAATACGTAGGTATGTTATTGTTGTTACAATTCCGTATGCACCACGTTCTGAGATCGTTATAGATATAAACAAACAGAACACAGAAAAGTGATAAAAAGGGCATTAAATATACTCCTACCATTTGTATTATTAATCTTACTCTGTTCGGGAATTTCCCAGATACTTTACCTCTTTTATCGCTCGTAAGCCATAACTAAAGATAGTTCTAGAATTATTATTTCTATTTTTAGTCAAAGAACATTTACCGACTATGTTTATTTTTGTACAGATCTCGAACTATGCTGTTTGCTGGCAGTTTCTTTGGAATATATCATCGTTTTAGACGTAGCTTCTTAATATCATAGTTGTGTATAAAATAATGACACTTGAAATAAAATTTGAGACAAATATAGGTGAAGAACCATGTGTAGTGGCTTGGAATAAAAAAATAATCATCGGTACTGAATCTGGATCTATTATTGTGAGTTTTTAAAATTCTTATGACCGGTCATGATGCCGTAACATTGCAGAGACTCTCTGCACCACTTAAAGCTTAAGGCCGCAATATCCGTTACATGCTCTAAACTTTTCGACCGTTATAATATTATAAAAGCTTTTCTGCAGGTCGTTCTGTAGTCATTGTTTTAAAAAATAATACATTGTTTATTCTTTATAGTATAATTTTCATACATATTAACAAGTTATATTTCGGATTGATCTTATCACAGAAGATCAAACCAATTATCACGCTTACTGTTCTCAGTCCTATACTGATGGTACTTATTGCTTAGATATAGACATTGTTTTTTTAGCAAAAAAGTGTAAGGTAACATTTAAGAGATACACCAATATAACTATAACAACATATCGACGAGTTGATTCTAAATCCTGTCACGGTAGTGTACATTTAAGTCATTGAACGTACCCTACTAAGGCGCTTCGCAAAAGCTATTGCTCTACTTACTTTATTATGCTCTGGAACTGTTTGTGATACCCTAGTTGTAGTAGTTACGGGTACAGTTGTTATTTTAAATTTGCTTAGTTTAAATAAAGGACTATCGAAGACTGTAAGCTTCAATGTGTACAGAGTGTCTATAATATGTTACATAACTTTTTTAGTGTCTTAAGGACGACCTTACATCCGATAATAAATGGTCAGCGCATGATGTACAAATATTTGCGTTAGCTGCTAATGACTCAAATATATTTTCTACTTCAAATGATGGCGTGATAAAAGTTTGGACATTCAAAGGTGACAAAGTAATAGAGGTTTCAATTACTGGACCGGATATAGGGGCTTTATTCATTTTAGGTAAAGAATTATATGCTGGGGATGAAGAGGGTAATGTAAGTTGTATTTTATCAAATACTCTTGATTAATCATAAAATAATCTTTCATGAAAAATCGCAGATAAAGAAAACTGAATATGGATTAAAGCTGTTTTTTTGTACAAAAAATTTGACGAATACTAGTAAATATACTTACGTGAGAAATTTTAGCACTCAACTCTGTAGGTAGTAAATAAAAACGAAAGGTCATTTGAATTTATCCAAACCCCTGTCATAATATAAGTAGCAATACAAACCAATTCGACTTTGGTTTTATTTTTGAAATAGCTAAAAATTTTCCATTTTTTAACCAAACGCTCTTGGAGATAATGTTGCATAGCTGAAATATACATACTTATTAACAAACTTTTAGCTTCTAGAGTTGTAAAACTTTTTCCTAACAGTTAACTATGATAATTTTAGATATATGTATACGAAAACAATTCTTTAAAAGCTTCATACAACGTCTTAGAAGAAGTAAAAGATCTTGTTGTGAATCCTCCTTATATGTTTACTGCTCGCGACCTTTACGTAACTGTTACAGAAATCAAACCTGGTAAGTATATCTGTGTAGCTTCATAAGTAGAGCAGTCAATAACCACTTATTTTTACATATATGATAAGGGGAATATGATCACCGTGGCTGTAAATAGATTATCTAAGTAAATACTGCATTGTTATTATGGATAATATCAAAAATTACAGATCAGTCAAAGGATCGTTTTGTTACGCGTCATGTTATGGAAGGGCGGGCACCAATGCGAATTCTTAATGAAACTCGTTTAGCGGTGGTAGCGAGAGGGGCAAATAATTTGCAATTACACGAATTGTCATTAGACTCCAAATTTAAAAAGCTTCACGAAATTAAGGTACTATACATCATACAGTAGGTAATGAAGTAATACAGCACACGATTGTCTATGAGAGAAATAACTTTTAGTCTATCAATTGTTGGCCGATATATTTATAGCTCAAGTGTCTTTGATATACTCGAATCTAAGAATGGAATTTGCGATATTTTTTGTAAAAAATATACCATATTAGTTTCAATTGACTTAAAGAGGAGGCATTTAATGAATGTTTCATTCCTAGGTGAGCGATATGATTGTCACGAGTCTGACCACAAGTGGAGACGTCGCTTGGACTGGTGGCTGGGATGGTTGTGTACGACGTTGGAAACTATCTGGAGATAAACTTGAAGCATCAGGAGAATTTAACCTTGGAGCGTGTGTTAATGCTCTCGTTGCATCTTCGCCCGATAATGTTTACGCGCTTGTAACTGGTGGTCGCGTAGTGCTTCTGAAATCTGTTTAGGCAATAAAATACAATAAATAATAGGTAAACATATTCGTATTTCTTATTTAATAATTTTCAAGATTTTTAGAAGCATTTTAAGAAGTTGTACATAGGTAGGTGAGTACTTCGCGTTAAGATTTAGTTGTCTCCTACAAGTTCAATGAAATAAAACTCGCTTTGTGTTCAATTCAGCAATTTCAGTCAAAAAGTATTTCTTGTAACTTTTATTGAAATAAAAAAATTATTTGTAGAAGATTTTTATAACATCCCCACTCCATCATGCCAGTCTTTATACACGTTTGGATACATATTGATGAAGGTTTTATAATACTAGAATATTTTTAAATATTCTTGAAACTTCAATATTTTAATATTCATCTAGAAATTATTACACTTTACGTATATAAAGTCATAATTGGAAACCTACAATCAACGTTTTTAGCATCACTGGGCTGTCCCGGTGATATAATAATAAATTATAACTATTTCATACATGGTACTGTTTAATTTGTTACCCTTCCTGTTACAAAAACAGGTCCCAGTACATCAACCATTCTAAGTATTTCCTTATATGAATAAATTATATTAGTTTTATATATTTATTTTCATATTTTTAATTAATATCTATTGTACAAATTATAGTCCTAGTAAATATAGAAATTATATATATAAATATATGTATTATAATCCTAATTTTAGTACATAGCTTATAAAAAATTAGCAAGGATAAAAACATTGTTCATGGAAATTTATTGCACAAGAATTCTTCCAAAATCAAAGCAAACATTAAAAATGTAATTCACCCAAAATCATTTATGTTGTGTATGCTATTAATAACTGTGCAAAGTTGGAGCACAGGTATATACATATTAAGCAAGAAATGGAAGTATTGATATATATTTTCATTTATCAAGTAGGTGCTTATTAACATTGACAGTTACAATTTCTTACTGTAAATTGTTAGTTTCAAGCAGTTAATTCATCAAGGTAGCTTAGTTTTGTTATACATATAATACATAATTAAAAATGATGTACATAATCATCATCATCACAATCACAGTAGTAATTAAATAAACAATATCATTTATCTAGTAAACCCTTTTATTAACTACTATATATATTTTAAATAAGTGAACATGATAATTTTAAATAATAATTTCAACATCACATAAATCACTTTCAGATGGCAATTTGACACTTTTAGGATTCACATAGTTGGGGTCTATTGGTTTCAAGCCAGCTTTTTCGCGACGATACAATTCTAAATAAGCTTCTCGTTGGGCCCAATCTCTCATGTGCACATCAGGTGCGTATGCCCAGGCAAAACTGCCAAATACTATGCAAAGTGTCACTGAGAAGAAGTAGGAGGCGTGGTGAGCGTTGGTGTCGTCTTCCTGATTCTTATAGTCAAATCCGTAGCTCACCCAGTTTTTATCTTCAGTTTTTGTTTCACATGCAGTAGTTGCGGTGTCGCTGTTCTTTTTAGATGTCGAAATAAAGCGATTGGTTTTAGCTAGTTGATTCCATACACACCTTTGAATAATAGGCATGTTGCGTAATTTGATCAATGCAGCCATCGTGTAATAAAATATAAATAAAGTTTGATTTTCTTTGTGAATACCTTATAAATATAATGTTAAATTCACAAATTTTACCTTTCCGTTCAATAAGAAATTATGAAACCATTTTTTTGACAGTTCTAACTCTAAATAAGAACACTTCAAGTTGACAATGTCAATCGCAACAGACTACACAAATGCGATAAAGGTATATTAGTACTTTAGTGAGACTAGGTATTATTTCTTATCGGTTATTAACAACCTAAGCAGTCATATTTTTAGATACTGCTCTATATAACCGACTTTTGAATTAGTCTATAATCTCTAGTCTCGAGTCTTGATTTTGATTTTTGTAATATGCGTTTAGCACTGGCAGTACTCTGTAGTCTGTACAAATTACAAAATTACAAATTCATAGGGCTTCAATGTGAGATTTTGTTTCTAAAATTTGTTAGTTATAAATTGTAATCATTAAGTTACTGTCTCTTTTTTTCTATTTCAATTTGTGCGAATAAAGATCGTAACGAAAATGGTAGTCCGTCAGTACAATGAAGAGCTTAAATATCTAGAAAAAATTAATCCACATTGTTGGAAAATAAAGAAGGGGTTTCAACCTAACATGAATGTAGAAGGAGTCTTCTATGTAAATAACACATTAGAAAAGCTAATGTTGGATGAACTAAGAAACTCTTGCCGACCTGGGATGACAGGAGGGTTTTTACCTGGTGTAAAACAAATTGCAAACGTAGCTGCATTGCCAGGGATTGTAGGCCGATCCGTGGGCTTACCAGACGTTCATTCAGGATATGGATTCGCTATAGGCAAGACATTTCTTTAATTATTAAATATGTATTTTAAATTACAAAAATATTATTATGTTTACGTTTCGACGTAATTATTTAATTACAGTACAATTTTTCTAATGCCTCCTATTTGTGAGCATTGTGCAAACAATGATTTACTACTAAATTTACCAGATATATTTATTATAAAGTCACCTATTTCATTATTGACAAATATTTTAGGTAATATGGCTGCCTTTGATATTTCAAATCCTGATTCAATTGTATCCCCTGGTGGTGTTGGATTTGATATTAATTGTGGAGTCAGACTTTTAAGAACTAACTTACATGAAAAAGATGTTCTGCCTATCAAGGTTTTACTATTATTATTACTTTATATCTTAAATAAATTTACCAATCATTTTATAACTTATGTTTTGAATAATATTTTTTTAGGAACAATTAGCCCAAAGTCTCTTTGATCATATTCCTGTGGGTGTTGGCTCCAAGGGCATAATTCCCATGAATGCTAGGGATATGGAAGAAGCTCTAGAAATGGGCATGGATTGGTCGCTAAGAGAGGGCTATGTGTGGGCTGAGGATAAAGAGCACTGTGAAGAATATGGAAGAATGCTTAATGCTGACCCATCTAAAGTTAGTCTAAGAGCAAAGAAAAGGGGTCTGCCACAATTAGGAACACTGGGAGCTGGTAACCATTATGCTGAAATTCAAGTGGTTGATGAAATATATGACAAATTTGCTGCTGGAAAGATGGGCCTTGAGAGAGTAGGTCAAGTATGTGTGATGATACATTCAGGAAGTAGAGGCTTTGGACACCAAGTTGCAACAGATGCTTTGGTCCAAATGGAGAAAGCTATGCGAAGAGATGAGATTGATGTAAATGATCGTCAGTTAGCATGTGCACGAATAAATTCCAAGGAAGGCCAAGATTACTTGAAAGCAATGGCAGCTGCAGCTAATTTTGCTTGGGTTAATCGCAGCTCCATGACTTTTCTCACACGTCAAGCTTTTGCTAAACAATTTAAAATGGCACCTGATGATTTAGATATGCATGTTATTTATGATGTTTCCCACAACATTGCAAAAGTAGAAGAACATGTTGTTGATGGAAAAGTTAAAACATTGTTAGTTCATAGGAAGGTAGTTTTTTTATTCTTGTTTGTTAATTTAGTATTTACAATATTTCAATTTTTTACATAATAATTGCTTTTAGGGTTCAACAAGAGCTTTTCCTCCACATCATCCTTTAATACCTGTGGATTACCAATTAACAGGACAGCCTGTATTGATAGGTGGATCTATGGGTACATGTAGTTATGTACTCACTGGCACTCATCAGGGCATGACTGAAACTTTTGGTTCCACCTGCCATGGAGCAGTAAGTAAAAAAAATTCAAAATGAATTTTATGTTTCTGTAATTTATGAATAACACCATATTATTTTAGGGGCGAGCTCTTTCTCGAGCTAAGTCAAGGCGTAACATTGATTACAAGGATGTATTGAGTAAATTAGAGACTTTGGGAATTTCGATAAGAGTGGCATCACCAAAATTAGTAATGGAAGAGGCTCCAGAATCATATAAAAATGTTACTGATGTTGTAAATACTTGCCATGCTGCTGGGATAAGCAAGAAAACTGTTAAATTACGACCAATTGCAGTAATTAAGGGATAATATATATTTTTATTTAATATGTGTATGCTATTTATAAATTCCAGTTTTATAATGGGTAGTGTCAAAGCTTAAGGAAAAATTACACTTTAATAATATATACATTTTATTACAATTATTCAACAATCTACTAAAAATTATTAACATATTATAATAATACTGTTAAATAGTGTGATCATAACATTCTAAGAACTATTTAAAATAAATACTATTATGGCAACATTTTTAATTTATCAGCTAATATAATAAGTAATGCTGTTCCAAGAAAAAATAATCCTGGTGGAAGAACATTCGATGTATTTTCAGTTTCATCTGAAACAAGACAAATAATTGGATACTTTTATTTTTCACAATTAAAAGTAATTATATTTTAATTTTTTACAAAAACTTCTTGGTAAGATTGTCATGTAGGATCACAAACTCAAACAACAATAAATGGATCAATTGATGGATAAATTTTATTAATTTTTTCACAAATTTCAAGTATCTTAGTTTTTCTGACAGTAACAAACAGTAAAAATTTAATTTTAACGGCAAGTACATGTTTTAAATAGATTAGGTATGAGTAGATAAATGTTTCAAAGTTAGTAATCAGTTTCATTGTAAAAAGCATTTGTTGACCAGTGCAATAATAATCCATATTTAATCCTGTTGCTTGAATAATATACACAATTTACCTTGAGTCTCTTTGTTGTGATCAATGTCTTCTTTAGTCCACCCCATACATCTATTAATTGCTTCTTCCCAACGTTTTCGTCTGATTTCGCGTGCTGAAAACGAATGTATGTATAGACTATGCCTATTATGTAAAAAATAACAGAAAATGAAACAGTTACATTACATTCAAAATTTACTACTTAATTTTTATTTAAAAGAGCAAAACCTTCATTGGAAATTGCTGGAAGGAATGTATCCGAAGGTGGGCTTGGTGTCATAGCTGGCCAAACTCTTAGGGCTCGACCTGCCACTATAGCTGCTCCAAGTGCTGTACTCTCCATCATTAATGGGCGCACCTGTATATGTTCTCAATTAAAATTAAATATAGATAAAGCAATTGGACTTGACAAGTGTTAGCTTATATTACATTAAAAGAAAATATTACAAAAGGATGTAGGTATATAACTGTGCTTTTGTGTTAGTTTGTTACGCAAAATTTTACTTACAACTGGAATACCCAGTGTGTCTGCTTGCATTTGTATTAGAGCAGAATTTTGAGACATTCCTCCATCAGCAAGTAATTTATGTAGAGGAGCACAATCTGTTGCCATACACATGGCAACTGCACATGTTTGCTGGCAAACTGCTTCTAAAGCTGCATGAACTATGTGTTCCGTGCGTGTTGTAGTACTTATACCACACATAATTCTAAAACAATTAGATAGTACCTTGATTATTGGAATAATCACAACACGTATGAGTAAATTATACAATAGCAAAATGTAAAATTGTTTAATAACACAAATTTATGGATTTCATAGAATCAAATATGTAACTGTATAAAAAAGATTATGAAGAGATACCCTCTAGCATCTTTTTTCCAATGTGGTGAGTATAATCCATTAAATGCTGGTACAAAACAAATGCTTCCCTCCTCATTATCTGCCACTCGTGTGGCTAAAATCTCAGAGTCTGATATATCATTTAGCATACCCATTCCTTTCTTCAACCATTGTAGAGTATCACCTGTCAAAGATTTAAGATTATAATGTTTGTATTAGATATTATATAGTATAAGATAATGTTTATATTAGATATTATATAGTTGAAATAATTTACCTGCTACTGCAACTGATCCTTCTAATGCATATATTGCAGGAGCATCAGGTCCCAGTTTATAAGCTACAGTTGTTAGTAATCCATTTTGCGAGTGTATAATAGATTCACCTAAAAAGTGCACATACATAATTTATAAAAACCATATAAAATAATCAAATATAATTTAGTGGATGCTACATCGCCAATATGACAATGGACTTGAAATTTAAATATTGATAGACTAACTATATATTTAATTGTTTACAGTAATAATAATCAACATTGAAATATGTACCTGTATTATATAACAAAAAACATCCAGTGCCATATGTACATTTAACTTGTCCAAATTTCATACAACTCTGCCCAACCAGTGCTGCTTGCTGATCACCTAAACACTAAAATAACATACATCCTGTCTGTGAATTGTATTAAAACCTTAATACCCTCCATTAAAACTAAAAGCAAATATTCCATTCAAACTAAATAACTTACGCCTAATCCATTAAGAAGCCTACCCCAGCAATTGGTGTGCCAAGAAGTGATCCTGTTGATATGTAGCCATATATTTCAGAAGAACTTTTTATCTTTGGTAAAATTTCAATTGGTATGTCAAAGAATCTTAACAGTCCTTTGTCCCACTGTAAATTTCTTAAGGACATTAGTTGAGTACGTGATGCATTTGTTACATCTGTTACATGCACACCGCCACGGCAGCCTCCCGTTAGGTTCTAGAAAAAGTACAAACATATTATATAAAAACCTTTGAAATTTTTGTCTCTGTAGTATTGCCAAACTTGTTAAAAAGTAATAAATATATCTTGAATTTGATAGTATTAAAGTTATACTGGTATACTTACCCATATTAACCATGAGTCAACTGTACCAGCCATGCAATTGCCATGTGCTACTGCATCTTTAATTACTGTTACATTTTGTAAAAGCCATTTCAATTTAACTGAAGAGAAGTAAGTTGAAAGTGGTAGACCACTTGTCTGAGTAACGGCATGTATGCATTGTGCGCCTTTGTTCTTACTCAAATCATCAACAATTTTGGAAGTTCTTACATCCAACCATACTAAAACAAAATAAATAGGAAGTGCACAAATACTTGGTTTGATAAATGATGAGTTAATTTATAGTTATACCTATGGCACTATATAGTGGTTCTCCAGTGAGTGAATTCCATACAATAGTTGTTTCTCTTTGATTTGTAACACCTATACCAACAACATCAGCAGGGTCAATGTCCAATTTTCGTAAGTTATCTATGGTAACCTAAAAAATTGTATTTGGTTAGTATGTTCTAGTTATCGGCCTTCAAACCTGATCTCAAAATGTCTTACCTCAATGCATTCTAAGACTGTACTTAAAATTTCCAAAGCATCTTGTTCAACCCATCCTTGTTGTGGACTGAATCTTTTCAAAGGAAGCTGATGGTATGTTAGTACTTCAGATGTATTCGCAGCGAATATCTGTGCAACATATGATGAATACTCAATAGTATAAATCCCAAAAACTACCACTACACTCCGACTACACTTGTTTAATATATAAAAAGGTTTCGTACCAAAAATTTTACATTTGATGTTCCCTCATCTATAGCACCAATTAATGGGCCAAAATTTCCAAATTCTCTCATTGTTTTTTCCATTTAAATACATAAAATCATTATTATATATCCTGAGAACCAGGATAATTTACAACGAGCGGTATCAATCACATGCTAGAAAGAAGTCAGATGATAGATAAATTATTTTGATATCAGCAATTTAAACATTAGAGATGATCTATTGTATAATATACAGATAAACAAATTACAGTTTATAGACAGAGACAAACTTACAAAAACAGGTTATAGTACATATCTAAAATAATATGCGGATTTTGGGATTGATACCAAATAATTTTGATCGAAAAGAACCGATTTATATATGTAATGCGTACGAATTCTATATAGTTGATAATTAGCTAAAATTTTTATGATATATTGAATCAACAATGAAGGGTGAAATTATTCAAATTAAGGTATTCACTTTATTTAAACATCACAACTGTGAAAAGTCAATCATCCTAAGAAAACCAATTTATGATTTCCATAACACTTTCAGTTTTAACGTTATGTGAAATAAATAGCTGTACTTGTTTAAATATTTAACTAAGTTCAAATTGCATTTTCTACAATAGGTATTTAAATATAATATTCGAAAAGCATTTTATATACTACATAAATGGGCTTATTAGAAAAAATATTATGTGAAATAATCAATGCACAATATTAAATAAAATACATTTAACGAACATCGATACATTGTCCTGATTATTTCAATGCCGATATCGAATATGAGTTCGATATGTGATAATGAAATTATATTATAATAAAAATCTTAATTTTCAAGTTAAGATTGAATCTATTTTCAGTGAGTTTAATTTGTTTTATAACATTAACCATTACATTGTAAGCAGGAATGTGACAAGTAATTATATTTATACATATAAATAACACTTTATATCTTTAAAGTTTAAACTTTTAGTATTTTTATCGTTTGAACAAAGTATGTGGACGTTGGAACAAAGTTAGTGTGTAACCAAGTATGTGAAACGTCAAAATGTGTTTCGGTTTCTTAATTTCTTAGGTTAGAAAATTTGAATATTTGATAAATAAATTAATTAGACAATTTGTAATTTTTATACGAAATTGTTTTAATTTTTTTATACGGATTTCGGATTAAATATCCACTTATTATCTCTATATTTACTTGAATCTAAACTGAACTTTTGAATCAAGTCATATCTGAGAAAAAATTGCAATGGAATTAAAGTTATATATTTTAGAAAATGATAAAGTTATTAACAGAATAGTGCAAGAAGCAAACCCCACAAATTTAGTTGAATCAATAGAAAGTTTCCGCCAAACGGTGAACGAATTATTCACAAAACGAATTATAGACAATAACCAAGGTATGCTATCTGTTTTGCCCTTTATCCTTTCTCATATATAATTATGCAAAACTAAACCTCATATATATATTTCCATAAACAATCTCATTGTATGTCACAAATAAACTATTACTTATAGGCCGAAGAAACTCAATAAGTATACCTAATTAATAATATGCATAATATTGTTTGTATTTGCGCGAGCGTTACACATTTAAGTAAAAAAAAAAATACTGTTACAGAATGTAAATAACATTTAGAGTATATTTATTTTAAAATAAATTATGGAAATATTATAAACGGATTTTCAATAAATCTTTTAATTGCTTATATTGGTTGCAACCAAAACTAGCTTTATGAAACCCATTGCACAATATAATTAGTGTACTGTGTTAGACTATTTGGCTTTCAATTTTGCATTTATTAAAATATCATTTCCTTTTTTATATGAGAGACTGATACTAAAGCTAACTTTTACTATGTTAGTCATAGATTTTTTTTTCTTATGTAACATTCTGAAATTCATAGAATGAAGTAATTTATAACCTTGCAGTTTATAATGTTTATCATTTGTAGACTCAGTTTTGGAAACAGAAACAATCAGTAGTGATGATGAAGAAGTTTGTAATAGCCCTAAGAAGAAAAAAAAATAGTATGTGTTCACAATATTAGAAATTACTTCAAGAATATTATACCTAGGTATGTAAGTTTTTTATATGAAATAAAGTAGAGTTTACTATATTCATTTATTTTTAAAATGTTTGTTTTAATACATAATTTTCAACAATATTCATAAATTGTACCTTCTTACATCTTTCATATTTGTTTGTAAATGTTACATAAGTTAATTTTCCATCAAATACTTTAAAAATTGTTCTTCCAAAAAATATATATTTATTAGTTACTTACACTATTTTGGAATGTTTATCTATGGAATGCATGCATGCTTAAAATATTTTTTATATAATACAATGTGAAATTTATCTTGTGACAGACATACACAGTTGTTATTGTTAATTTGTTTCTGCCACTGCAATACCCAAATCTCATTTATTTATTTTTTCAACATCCCTGAATAACTCAACAGCTGAAGTTTCTTTAAGGACAGATATAGGAGTGTGACAAATTAAGTATGATATCAATGAATGCCAGCAAATTAGTAGTTAAAACTTAATCTTTTGTCAAGTATGAAAATAATAATCAAACTGTACCCAAAAAATACTGTGTGCATTTAATTATGCCAAACAAACTACTTGCTCATGTATCATGTTCTAATTACTTAATAATATATATATATATTGTAATGAATACAATTAACATTTTATGTTTTTTTGTAGTATAAAGTTGGTGTAACCCCCAATAAGTAAGAATTTTAAGTAGATAAAGTTACTTTAAAAAACTTCATTCATCATAATATTATAAAATAATAATAATGTAGCCAGGTATGTACAATGTGAATGACTTTTAATCAGGTTAAAAATTGTAATTTTCGCAATAACAGAGTAAACACTCCAATGCGTATATTATTGCTGTTATCATTTTGCATTTATTATCATACCTCTACATTCTAAATTATAATATAGTTTGAATTTTCCCTAAGATTTGTTTTAAGATAAATATTAACATTGTCAAATAGGTACAATTGATCTTGTTCTTGGGGAGGCTCAAACACTGGGATAAGTAGTGTTGAAATTTTTTATTCTATAAGTCATTGAGAATGTACAAGACAGGGTGATGTCAGTGAATCCATGTTCAATAATTAATTTCAATGTTCTCGAGAGTCATAATGGTAAGTAAACTAATATAATAACAATAATAAATATACAGATCCTTATGAAAAGTACTTTTAAGGTTAAACGTATTTTACCCTTGAATTCGAGTGTACTAAACTATGTCACTGTTACAAAGCAAACAATATAGTTTGAGGTCGAGTGTGATCTCTGTGCCATTGCAAATGAGTGATAATTGTTATGATGGAAAAATGTTACGCTTTATCGCCTCCGTCTTGTTTATTTTTCATATCACAAAGTAGGTGGCTGAAACCCACTTAACATACAGACTAAAAATAACTTAGAATTATCTAAATGTATTACGAAGACTAGTCGAATGTTGCTTTGTCATCAGGGGGTTCGGATTCTGAACAACATATATCACAACCGTTTACACCACAATCGCACATGAACGTTGGTCTTATAGAATTACGTAGTTTCTGAAAAATTAAACAAATATAAGCGAATTTCTATGTACATACAAATATAGTTTTGTTTTAATATAAAACATACTTCTCCGAAAGATTTTCCGGGAGATCTTGCTACGATAACAACTGCATAAATGGGTATGCACAATAATGAGAGAGAGGCGATCATCCAGCCCAAAACTTGGGCCCACGCCGGGTATTGATACTGCCGGTAACTTGGTGGCGTATAGTCTACTAGACTTGCTACCCATAGTGCCAATAGCAATGCGGGTGCCGCTATTAGCCAACAAAAACGGAAATACAACGATGGACGTTGTCCTGTAAAAAACAAGCAATTTATAAGGGACAAATAACTACTGCGATCTAAAACTACGTTAAGACATAAATAAACTTTAACATTTATAAAGATACGAGATTATTGAGTATCCTATTATAGATACCTTTTAATATTGTAAATTTTATTGTATTTAATTGAATAGATACTACTTTGTATGAGGAAGAATATGGTGAGCTATTCAATCGACTGTCAGAATTTAGCAATAGTATAGTTAATTATTGCGTAAACCAATGTCGCCAGCCAGTAAGTTTTTAAATATATTAAAAATGAACTCTGAATTCATTATCATTTTGTCTTAATAAAAAAGTTAGACGAATTTAGGTTCATGCAAAAATATATAAGGGTTATTATTTCTGTATGAGATTTATAATAAAAAGGAAATAAAGATTTTTACCGGTCATTTGCTTGATGTTTCGGGATAATCTTTCTACGCCGTAGAACCAAGCTATACCGACTACTTCGAAAAATGCTAAATATGTTATACTAAGCGATGCCGCATAGTAGTCCATTAATTGGAATAAGTATATTCCACTCTGTATTATATGGGGTAGACCAAAAGCCATAGAAATTCCGCAAACAAGAAGAACTAATAACTCATGATATACGAGCCGCTTTCGTATCATATCAGGGAATCCATCCTGAATAGATGTAACCACCACTTCTACAATAGCAAACTGAAAGATACCAGAAAATGTTAATGATTTTTTTTAATTTTTAATGAGGTTTTAATATAACGTAATATTTACCTGACTGTTCAACCCCAGACATAGAAACATGAAAAAGAATAGTACAGCCCACAATTGCGAAGCCGGCATTTTAGCAATAGCTTGTGGATATACAACGAAAAGGAGACCTGGACCTGAAAAAGAAATAGAAATAGAGTAATGTCCTGGATAAAGATGTTAACAATTTATCAAGTATATAGATAGATACGTACTATCAGCTATTACATCTTTTACACTCGTATTTTGTTCGGTCGCAATATTTCCTATGGTAGCAAACGTGAATATACCAACTATAAGACTGGTTACTGCGTTGATACATGACACCGCTAAAGTGTCGTGTAGAAAGTTGTTATCGAAACGATTGTACGACGCAAACATAATCATTGAACCAAAGGCAATGCCAATTGAATTGAAGATTTGTGAAGCAGCGTTTACCCAAGGCCTAGATTGTTTTAATAATTCCCAATCTGGTTTAAAAAAGAATCTTAAGCCTTGATCTGCACCATCGAGTGTTAGTGAACGTCCGAGGAATACTATAATCAGTAGGAATGGCAGAGTTGTCGTTATATATCGAACTTTTGCTGATGATTTTATGCTTTTCCATAGAGCAAAGTAGACAAGTAACCAAGCACAGACAAGGCAAGCCGCTAATTCCCACCGCATACCCCCGGGAAATTCAATACCGTCACTCATGCTCAATACCTTTTTTCTGAAAAAAAAAATAGTTCGGTGTTAAGGTTCATGGGCCAACAAAGCACCTATTGGGTAATAGCTCCTCATTGGCACTAAGCTACCAGTTGCATTACTAGGTAGCTAGTAGCTTATTAAGGATGAAACTGGACGCAGATATTTTCGTGTTCCCTCAAAATATTGTAAATTAATACAATCCCACACTTTTTGCTTTTGATATACATACCTCCATTTAAGATAAACTTAGCCAATTATGTATTACAAATGAATGCTCAACATTTATTATTATATATTCTTTAATGTTCGTGTTTGTAAAAAGAAAATGTTGAAAATCAAATATTATACCAATAATAATAAAATCAAACCTTACTCGAAGAATTGTTCAGTTGGAGTCTGTGAACCATTCGGTTTCGTTATATTATGATTCGGAATCCAACAAGATGGTGTATTCCATCGATTTGAACACGTCGCCCATGGTACTTCCGATTTAAATGACGTGAAAAAGTAGTATATCGCCCATGCAATGATGACGGCGTAATACGTAGACATTAAAAATGAGATGACTACACTGGCGAGGCCAGCACCTAGAATTAATAAGAAAACACATTAAATACTTAAGTAAGTAAGAGTAAGGTACTTCTACAAGGCGCTAAAGCAAGACATATACGAGTACATATATTTAATAATATTATACTCCGTATATTTACAAAAATTTCCTACATTTAAATAAAATTCACGTAGTTAAAGTTTTAAAATGTATCAGACACTGTAGTCTTTTGTTTTTTGTCAATTTCAAAAATATTTGATTAATTCAACTCTACAAATTGGTAGGAACTACCGTTAATAAAAAGCTATTTACCTAGAACATTATTGTTATTGGATGCTTCATTTATAATTAATATTTATTGTGTATACATCTATTTACGATAACATATTATAATTTAAAACAATAATACAGATTTTGCAATACAGCAGACAGTAGATACATGCGATCGATATATGCATTTACAATAGGCATTTATTTGCCCTTGAGTTTATTATTATGAGCAAGTTCTCACTATATGTATATGTTATAAAAATTACCTTTGAACAGTGGGCATATTTGTGAGAGAGCGCCGATAGGGCCGTGAGCTGTGTATTGGCCGATTGCTAGTTCCATGAACAGCATGGGCACGCCACATACTATGAGTATTATGAAGTACGGGATCAGGAAGGCGCCTGCAATTATTATAATTGTATTATTTCTGACCTATTTTGTGTCCATTTCCATATTTATAATTTTTTTTTATGTATCAGGAGGTAAATGTACATGAAATAGTTGCGCTTTACTAAAGTATAGGCGTATCTATTGTTAGTATGAGTAGTACAATATCATATACCTTTTGGTATTTGAATTGACCTACTGAAATTGCGCAATTAACCCGATCATTTGCTCAAATTATGATCATTATGCTACATGTCCATTTGCTGTACCTGAGTAGTACAGTATGCCCAGTAACTTGTAGGTATAGATTAATTATATGTCAGCAAATGGCTGGTTCCGTTATTTATGCTGACGTGAATTATGGGTGCTATTGGAAATCTTGTTTCATAAAATTATCTGTTGTGTGTACGAATACGATACTTTTTGGTTGTTCTATACAGAAACAATGCATATATCTCATGTAGGCCTTTTTTGTATGAGTTTTACCAAAGGTGAATATTGAAAGTTATCTAATCGATTTTTTAAAGTTTAGAACGATAAAATATAAATTTATCACAGTCTAGTTATAGCGTGTAATCTTTATGCTATTTATGTTATTAAACAAAGATAGCGATATTATTATGTTCTACTACCTACCTATTTACATTTATTAGTTAAGTCAATATATTCTATTGGAATACTTACCACAGACTTAAACGCACCATTAAGTATTTCTAAATGAACATATTCTAATACATAAACTTAGACTTTTTTACATTTATTCGTCAAGTGCTTTTTTATATTTCTTAAACCATCAAACGATTTTTTATAAAAAAAACAAGCCAATCCTTTAATTGAGGCGTTGCAGTAGTTTCGTAAATTTTATTATTATTACATTTATATTTTATAATACCGGCTATAATAAGCTCATATTGTCTGACATTTGAATAAATCGTGGTAATATATCATTCGATATCTTGAGAGGACGTGCAAGCAGTATGTGTCGTGATGTATCAGTTTACAAAATATATCAAGCGTAATTCACACCAACTCTAATATTGTTACTTTACTTAGGAACGTTGTCATTTAGCATTAGAGGAACAAACAAAGTAGACACGATCATAAATTATTATTTGCCAATCGGCGACTATTGGCTTGCAACAGAAGTGTGAGCCACAAGCCCCTTTTAAAAATTTGGAAGTTATACATTGAAACTGAATAACATAATCGGATTGTCTAAATGCATCTTAAATATACTCCCATATACTTGATATATATTCCACTATCAACATCTTATATATCAGCGTATATTTTTGTGTATAATTACTATATACAATAAAATGAGAAGCACCGATAATTGTCCAAAATATTTTAAACAAAATATATAAAAACCTAATCCAACCAACCTCCGCCACTTTTGTAGCATAAATAGGGAAAACGCCACACATTTCCGAGACCCACTGAATAGCCTACACAGGCTAAAACAAATTGCATTTTGTTAGCCCAAAATGGTCTTCGAGGCTTCAGGTGAACGGTTTCAGCGTCTTCTTCTTCTTCTCCGCAGTCACTATCTTGCGAAGCGGTATCTTCATCTGGAGGCCTGTGAAGAAATAATAATGTACATAATTAAATATTACTAACATCAGCATTTTGTATATGTGCAAAAAATAACTCGCCTAGATAGATAAAAATCAAAATTATGATAAACAATAAAGTTAAAACGTTAAGTGATAAATCACATTTATGCAAGGATACAAAGCTTTACAGATTCCATTAAAATGTACTATTTAATTAAATAGGTAGGTATAACACGAGCGGATATCGGATATCCGGCTGGACATTCCAACGGAGCGTATCGAGGTGGGTTAACACTTCGGTTCGAACTCCGAAGGCTCCCGCATTAAGGATAGTAGAATTCGGAATTTTAAAAATGAATAGTTTTAGTCAAGAAGCAGCAGAAGGCTACATATAATATAATATATATATATTCAATTGCGATTCTGGGTATTTTTTGAACAGTGAACATAAAATCAAATGTTGTTATATAAAGAGGTAAAATATATTTTATTATTCATTGAACGAAATTAGGTTCGAACGCATAAATATTTTTTCAATAAACATTAAATATAGATAAATAAAAATAAAGTTACTATTTTTTTGTTATTGATTGTAGATAAAAAGCCATACAGAACAAAACGAATAAGGTTAAAAGAGAAAAGTAAATTCAACGAAACAAAGCGTAAATGTCTGGAAATTTGTTAGCTTGCCTAATTATGCAAGCTAATACGTACTCTACAATAAAGATTAAAACGATTCGGATTAAAGTAAGGTCATGAAGCTCAAAGGCTTTAGAAACTGAGATCAGTGACGTCGTAACGTCAGATTGAAGTTTTTAATTTTCTTGGATGTATAGAGATAAGTACGTCATCTTAAACTATTGTCTCCTGGAATTTCATTTAAAATAATATGTCTACTAAACTATTTTATGAAATATAATTAATTCCTAATTGCGGGTTATAATTCAGTGGTTTCCTATTCATAAACCAATTAATTGGACTTATATTGCTCTTTAAACGTTGTGTCGTTGCCACAATTCAATCTCCCTATTTACAATAAATTATAACCGTGAGCGGCCCATTATTCTCGCCCCCCGAATTATTCCCGGTAATTTCGGTCGCGAGAGTTAATGGGGTTAACACTATCATGAAGATTAATAAATATAACATGCCAATATATTTTACAACTTGCAATCTTTGCCAACTGTAAAGTGGGATTAGATATAAAGTTTTCAAAGAATTATGACAGTTGTAAAATGTGTCATATAATAATTAGTCACTTTAATCTCACAGTACATATTATCAATAGCAATTAAGAGACATTTTTAAATAGTTATTTTTGGGTGCTGACGTACACCTATATGAGTTTCTCTTGAGATAAAAAAGTAATGTTTGAAATATTACCAATACAGTATTCGTTAATGTGATTCATACAGACTTTCGTGTCAACTGCATACAAATACAAGAAATAATTATTTGGTGTTTGTTTTAAAATTTAACACAAAGTCTAGTGTAACAAATAGAAAAAAGTCAATTTTAGTTATTTTAATATTATTTACAACCTTTCAAGACTTCTGTACCTACTTCCCTCGTCTTTTCGAGTAATTTTGCGATGTCTTTTTAGGTAATCACCATATATACCTATATTAAGTAATTAACTTATGTCACATTAATTTTTAAGTGAAATGTAAAATTAACATATGTGGGTCACGTGACTCCCGTTAGAATGAAATCACTTCATCTCTACAACCATTTTATTAACCACTTAAGCACATTAGTTATTTTATTTTGTAAATGGAGGCTGAGCAGAAGTAAAATAAAGATTATTATAACCACATTCGCGAGACACAAAAGTACTTTAGACCTGATAATATTTAGTACCTACTTATTATATGGTATCAACCTATCATGTCACAGGTAAATAAACATTTGACGAGAGTTTAAAGAACAAAGACGGTAATCCATAGCTGTCAACTCGTAAGTATGTAAACGTTTTTAAAATCATTATCAAATAGGCGGTGATAAGACTGAGCGCGCGATCAATCGTTGTAACTATGTTGTGTATCAAAACTAAAGAAGATACCGAAGTTGCAACCTTATCTCCGCAAGAATTGAAGGTCAAGGAGACTAAAATTCCATAAAAATGGGATATTGGGGTTTTACTAGTACACGAAAGTAATCCTAATCACCGATAATTCAATCCCCTTGACATCTAATATCTCAATGCATTTCACTTAGCTTGCAGAACATAATCTCACAATTTCAAAGTTATCTTGCGATTCTAGATTGCTGGTTGCTTACGTCGCCATCGGCGTCACTTACGTTATCGCTTTCATATAGGTAGGGAATACTATTATCGGTTTAGGAGTGGCTTGTTAAAATTTAGATTTTTTTAAAATGTCCATTTGGAAAACAGAAACGAATTATTTCTATAACAATAGCAAAAATGTATGGCTTTTTTGATGTAGCTATGTTTTGTTTGTTGGCTTTTAAAATGTGATATAATTGTTATAGGGACTTAAATCATGTTTTATTGTCGCGTCTGCCGTTTTTATATTATTACAGTATTTGTTAATTCATTTTTATTGAAAGAAGTATACACATTGAATCTTAGTCCCAAATGAACGTATCAAGATGAAAAAGGAATGAACTAAAGCAAAATATTTTTCCTAATTTTACTCGTTTATTTGTGGCCGAAATTGTATGAAAAAAACATTTATTTATCAGTATAAAGTCAAGAGATTCACATAAGGGTCTTACAGTTTGCCTGGGCTAAATGAGATCTTTTCAATGAAGTATTTAATCCTACTTTTATAGTTTTATCGAATTAATCTTGATAATATGAGTTATTTCTTTAAAAATCGATAGCTTGATTCGATTACTTGATATACATTTATATTCTAAAATGACTTTCCTTTCATCTAAAATATTAAATCATTATAAATTCTCAACACTAATTATGCGATTTTACTCTCCCCTTGCTTATCACTAGAAGAACCAAACAAAATATTTTTTTGTATGATAAGTGAGTATAATACTGAAAAAATCTAAATGTAGCTCAAAACTCTCAATTTTGGGGTAAAGGAAAATAATTCATTCGCATTTTCCTCTAAAGCCTGTGTTTTTGACACTCGTCCAGCGAGGTAATTAGTATTTAGACCGTGTCTCTGCACCTACTCTGGCGTCGTGGCAATAACATAAAAGAAGTTGCCGATTAATGGAGCAAATATTTAAAATTGAAGTAATGGAAACCTAGTACTATCTCGTAAAGCATGCGACATAACAAAAGCAAAACCTATCTTAATGTTATTATTAATGCGTGAATACTAAAAAACAAAAAACGATTTAATCTATTTTTATACTATACTAGATGTTCCCTCCAACTTTTGCTCCGTAACATAAAATAATATAAAATAATTATAAAACTATTTAAAACATAGACACTGTCGCTACAGACTTTTTTTTAAAATATTATATAGAGTAAAATTCTATAATATATGAGTATTCCGTAACTTCAGCAAATTACATGTCGTAGGCGATCGAAACTTTTAATTAACAAATTTACCCGTTTCGCAACAATTCTGAATGTGGAGTACCACGCCGATTAATCGTAGCGCGATGTTGTAAAGCCTTGCTGGTAAAATCAGCTATCTTCCGCTGGAGATTTTTTTCAATTTGAATCTGTAGTTCCTGAGATTAGCTTTGTTATATAAGGTAGAGTTATGTCAAACGGCAAATAATATATATAGTATCTATATTCATAAGACACATTAGATGCTTTACATATGTTGTCTGACTATATATTTTCATCATCCATACATTTTTCTATTGTAGTCGTTTTACAAAAGTAAAGTTATTTTACCGCGTATGGTATGGAAATCAAAAATCTCATTTCAGCTACACTCATTTTATTTTAGTTATTAGACATAGTAGGTATATCATTTTATATTATTAACTGATTAATAATACGTAATGCACCGATCTATGTGATGAACTCCGAAATAGTATATAATATTTATATTTATCCGAAAAGATAAAGCTATCGATCAGATTTGATATATGTATTAAATTTTTTATATTAATTGTTATTTATCAATTCTTACATATTTTAAATCTTTTTTATGTATTATCACAAGGTGACCAATGCAAAGGCGACATTATTACTACAATATACTTCAAATTTATTCAATTTTGAAATATCCTTTTCTTTATATGCGATAATATGTTTTAGAAAATTATACCTATGTTATATTCATAATTCTAAACTCAGGTAGATTAAATAAACGTTAAAAATATGTCTCCGCTTGTTCAATAGAATAATGGGCTCTTAGAGGATGTGGCATCCGTTCCTATAATATACTCACGTAGGAGGACGGACGAGATGAAATAGTTCAGTAGGAGAAGTTGGAACGCGTCGTATAACCATTTTCCGTCCATCAGTACAACCCATTCCAATAGAAGCAAGGGATCGTACGGATGGTGCATATTGGTTAGTTCCAGCGTCAGAGCCTTCGGGGTAAGGGATCACTTGGTCGTAAGGCCTAAGACTTCTTGCAGACGCTGCACCAGACGCGGTATTCACATCGCGAATACGATGTGTATCGGTAAAACTCTTCACTTTGCGAATTTGGGCAGATGGCGTTACGATCGGAGTCGGTGATTGTGAATACAAAAGTTTTGAATGTTCCAAATCTGATCCATCATAATGATCCACGTGGGCAGCCACATTCGGCGCGGTGGCCGCTGCGATATCTTCCAAGTCTTTACTCATATTATCACGTCACAGGGTCATTACGCGGTGTTATACGTCGCGTTTGCCGTTGGCAACGCGCGACTTACAAATAATCCACCGACTCAACGAGCGAGATCGGGTTAGGTGGCCGACCGACTGTTTTGTCATCGTCAATCGTGACAATTCGTAAACACAATGTGATTCTGTGATATTGCGGAGTGGGGAGAGCACAGGAAGAGGAGGGGGGTGGGTCGAGGGCCACGCATGCGCCGTAATGACCGCGATACGCCAAACTGCGACTGCGCAACTTCTGATTACGTATTCTAATATTTAAAATTTGTATACGGGGTTTTATTTTGGGTAAGCTGCTTAAGGCAAGGAACCTAAAAAATTAATGTACATCTAATAATCTTTTTCTTGATTTTAAAATCAATTTCAATAGAATAGATCACATTAGAAGTCATAGAAGCTTAGCAGTGGTAGCATGTAATTTACAACGTATCTCAATAAATTACACATTTTACATTCGCATTAAATATATCGAACCATTCAAATTTTCCAATATTTGGATTAATAATATGTATTAACACAAATCACCATGCTATCTATAGGGAAAAAATCTTTATTATTGTCCAGATGGCTACACTTTTCTACAATTTTTTTAGAAACAATAAATGATAAATAAGCTGTCATTATCTAAGAATATCTACGCAGGTAATGTTGAAATGGACACAGGAGTGTCTTAATAACATACTTATTATAAACATAAAAAACACTTTTTTTTTTTTTTTTTTGGGGGACGTCGCGTTTTTAGCCCGGTGGCTATTAAAACTAACCGGATGTTTTGGGCGAG
>JAOSYY010000013.1:4737652-4777350 GCA_025727935.1 Hebomoia glaucippe | reverse complement strand
CGGGCCACCAAGCGGTTCGGATGCAATGCCGCTTTCTTAAAGTAGCGTTCGGACGCTTCTTTAAAGAATTGACTTAAAGTCGGGAGCTCTAGGTCGACGTGTAAGTTAGCGTTTCGTACGCACCAGATTGCTCCAGTAGCGGTTCGGGTGAAAAGAAAAAAAAAACCCGGAAGCAATACCTACGTTATCTATAAAGCTTAACGTTTTCTATTAAATACAGAAGCTAAAACTACCAGATCCTCTTTATAGTTAACGAGACATTTAGTCACAGTTTAATGTCTTACTCTAATTTTAATTCTGTTTAAAGTGCGTAGTTTTTTAAAATAAGTTATAATTTTAGTACCTTCTGGGAAATTGTCTTTAGTAACAAATAGGAATCTTCAGAGAAAGAAGATAAATGAAAATTACAGTATAATAGGGCGCAGAATGTTCATCAGCATTTAATTCGTCTAATAAAAATATGCTTTGTGAAGTCTTGTGAATGAAAATTCACGATATGGTATTTATAATTTTGAAGTTAATTTTTTGAAATAATTATATTTTGATTGTTATTTTATCTATTTTAAAATAAATCATAAAATCAATGTAATATTTTGAAAAGATTCGAAGTTGGTGGTCTCTTTACAAATAAAAAAAGAAGTGTTTTACGTACCAAAGAATATTATAATTCCTTTTCGTTTGTATACAATGTACTTTAGACATTCTTGTTAATGAGAACTCTGTCTTTTTGACTAATATCTACAAATCCTTCCGTTTATGTAACTGCAGAGATTTCAAGAACGCGCTATAAATATTTTTTCAATTTATGCCCCCTCCATTACTACGTGCTAATAATACTGTGCACGTCTTTTCATAATGGCTATTATTATCACTTAATATGGGAAAACATATTCTACAAAAATAGATATGATATCGTCGAAATAAATAAATCGATATTCCAGCCAGATTAATAATATATATATGGTAGCAATATACCGAGCAAACATTCACGTTTTACAATTTTCAATAAGCTACGTAACTGTTCGTAACGAACATAATGACGTATTCAAAACATGTGATAAGGCAAGGGTTACTCAATTATATTTATATAATTACGGTAAAACCTAAAAGGACACCACAGTAAGTGTGCTTATAACATACATTGTTGGATTAGAAACTTTTTATCAATACAAATACTATCAAAATTTCTAGGGCATACCAGTTATGTTTGAAGATTTGACGATTATGGAATTCCATTTATTGTTTTGATTATTTCATACAAATATTTTTTTTACTCAATCCTTAATTTTTAGTCACACAAACTTAACATGTTTTTCTAAAGCATTGTAAAAAAAATTCTAAGACTGCATGTTGGTGATGAAATTTTTTTTTTTTTGGGACGTCGCGTTTTTAGCCCGGTGACTATTAAAACTAACCGGATGTCTGGGGCGAGCGCGACAGCGCTCGCCATGTGCCTGCGGCTAGACCAAGGGTGCCCCGCGGGGGGCATCGGCCTCGGCTTGAGCTGCCGCAGTTGGGGAGGGCGCTTGAAGAGCGGGACGGACGCTCACCCGAGTGAGCGGAAGGTGTTGAAATAGATAACCCCAGTGTGATACTGACATACCTCCATACACCTAGAGAAGCTAATAAAAGTTGACTCTAGGCATAATACCTGAATATGTTCCATAAAATTATTTTACGAAAAAAGTACACACATTCTATAAGTATATTAAGTGAAACTGATGTAAGAATAAAACTATGTTTTTATTAATATTGTTTTATTATTATTTGCTTATATACTAATGTCGATAATTATTATTTTTTACAAAATCATATTGATTTTGATTATTATTTATATAATATAATGAATATCACAACGTTCGAAGGAGGCGACGTTAGAAGAGACTATAGGTAAATAAAATATAAAAGTTAAAAAATTAGGGCGCGGCGAGCGCGAGCGAGGGAGCGCCCGCGGTGCCCTTGCCCGACGGTCCTCCGGCGGCGCGCTGAAACAGAACTGAGAGAAGAGACCGACACCGCCCGGCGCCGGCGGAGGAGCGGGGCGCGACTAGCTATCGCTCGGAGCCTGTAGGGGGCAACGGTAGAGCACCTCAAATATGCTTGTTTTAAACAAAATGTAACAACATCATATTTTCATAACGGACGGAATACAAATAATAAGATTACTTAAGACTAAATAAGCATTGAGCGTGACTCTCTTAAAATCCCTTTAATCTACATTTACCGTTATTGCCCCCTAATGAAGACCACATTAACGCTGGAACAAAGGGTTGGGGAAGTCAGGCGGGTGCGGTAGAGGGGCGGGTGGAGGTCGGGCTCGTCGCCATGCAACAAGCCAGCAAGCTACAGCCGCAGCTACAGCTACAAGCGCTAACAGCGCTGTAAGAGCTAATGCCACAGCCAGTCCCGCTGCCGAAACGCACACTTCAGCTGCAACGTTGCCGCCTGCCACGTCTGACGACGCATCACGTTGTCGCGCTGCGCGAGACGGATCTCGGCGCTCCAGTGTTAAGATTTGATTGGACTCTACAGTCACCTCCTCGCGGAGACGGCCAGATAACGCACCGTCTTCGATTACTTCTCGTTTCTTTCGTTTACCATAAGCGTCGTAGCCACGGCAATTGACCTAAATAACATTTTAAAATAAATTATGTCATAATGATATCTGCTAAAAGCAGACATTTAAATGAAGGACTGATAAATGGCGGTACATGACTTTTCTAGATTTTATATTTGCAAAAATTAATAGTCGTAAGATCCTCGAACTTTTCTTCGACAAACGGTATTTAATTACAATTAAACATTTAATTTTACCTTGACGTTTCAACATTAATAACCGTGAATCAGAAGTGACATTATTTCTCATATGATGATGATATGGTTTCTATATAGTAGAAACTAAAATGTTACAATATTTGGGACACCATTACAAAAAATTAAAGAATATCTTTTTGTTTCTTTCCGAAATGGTTGGACCGATTTTGGCGGGACTGTCACTGACATAAAATAATATAAGCCAACCTCCTTCAGCTAGCTTATGTTAAAAGAAGAAAACTAGGCCACTTTTATTTAATCATTATAATTATGTAATATATAAAATGAAGGCGTGTGAAATAACAGGGCACAGCCAGAATATATGTAATTATCTAGGAAATATCCTTACCGGTTGACATTTTCCAAAGCAGACGCGTATGTTACATTGGAATCGAATATTGTCACTACTAGGGAACTTAAAGGCGTTGAAAGCTGCACGCAGTGCACTGCCGTCTTCGCTTCGCTCCCATTCGCCAAAGATGGCTGCGTCTGTCGCGCACCCGTCCGCGTCCGTCACCGTGTATTCATTTTCTATATTCGTCGAAACTTCACTTGTCTTCGCTATGCAGCTTCGGGCAAATCCGCCGTATATACCTATCAATCAGATATAATATTAATGTGTAATAAGAAATAGTCTGATTAAATATTTTCTTAAGATGATGAAATTTCAAAAAACAAAAATACAAATCATAGAACTGGTTTACTCACTAGATGGTTGTACGTCGACTTGCAGTACAAGGTTCTCTCCGATTTCAGCGGAGCTAACCTCATCGCCGGTACGGGAGACAATGCGCATAGAGCAGGTAGGCGGAGGGCCTGTGTTGGCGATAGTTCCTGCTGTCGTCAGCATGGACACATTAAACGCAAGGGTCACATTTTGCTCGCCCGTTTGGTATATACACTTTATGTGGAATGCCTTTGCGTTTGACGTTACTAGTTTAGGATGTTTCTGCATTACAAGCACGAAGCTCGCTAGACCCTGTAATTAAGGACGGTTTTAGTTGTAATAGTTTATATTATATGATTTAATCAAATAAATTAGATCACTGTAACAGGTTTCGAACTAGGATTTTTTTATTCTCCGGAAAATATCATAGGATCATCGCTTCTTATTTAACTTTTTAAAAAACGACTTACATAATAAAATAATTGGGTACTTTAGTAACTTACATTCACGTGGACTAGTCCACAATCGCCGAAATGGACCGTGAAATCGACAGGGCTTTCTTGGTTTTCAGTAGTATGCACTACTAGGCGACAGCGTTCGTCTTTACTATAACCTTTCACATACAGCACTCCATTGAAATCCTTAATTTTAAGACTGACACGTACACCGTCAGCTAAACAGTGTACCTAAAAAGGGAGATTGAAAAACACGATTAAATATTGTTTTATATTTACAAGGAAATAGTTAATAATGTAAGTATTGAATATAATAAAATTGGAGTTTAGGAATCTTCACACGTGATGCATAATTTAGAATTGAATTGTTAAAACTCATCATTAAATAAAGTGTACAAATGATTAAATATAATTAAATATAACAGATGAAAAATAAGAGACAAAAATAAACTAAAATCAATTATATATTAGACAATTTTTGTAAAATAATATTGGTAACATATAAATACCTGCATATCTGGCAATGGGAAGTCGGTACGGTAAGTAATATTCGGTGTAGTCGTGGCGTTGCATTGCACTTTAGGATTACCGACATAGCCCGTAATACACGTGCATCGTGATCGATGGCCGACTGCAGTGCACGTGGCGAATAAGCCACATGGCTCGGCTTCACAGACTGGGACACACTTCCCGTTTATACACTTAGCATCATCATTACATTGTTCATCAGAGCGGCACCCTACTGGAACGCACAAGTCTCCTTTTGCTGTATACCCACGGTCAGAATCACACACACATCGACCACGTGCATCTACTACTTTGCCTTCCGTGGCTAAGCAAGGTTCACATTCACCATTCTCGTTTACTCCTTGTTCATCAATACATTTTATTATAGGTGCTGAAAAAAAATATTTTATAATAATAATAATTATTGTTTAATATATGTCTAATTGTGTAAAAAAATAATGTCTTAAGAAGAACTTACGTTTATATGGTGTACATTCCAGTAATGCGTTTCCTCTGTAGCCTTGTTCGCATTCACATATCATAGTTCTTACTGGGTTTGTATCCGATACTTGACATTTAGCGTTTTTACCGCAAGGTTCTATTTCTAAGCAGGGGTTGACACATTTGCTGTTCAAGCAGGCTGTTCCGGGTGGACATTCAATGTCAGAAACACATTGATCTACAGTCTTATTGCATCCGTTTTGCGTGCTCTGATAACCCGGTGGACAGACGCAATATACATCATGCAAATGTACGCGACATTCTGCTGGCTCCTTACAAGACGTTATCGTGCAAGGTTCAGCACATCTGTTGTTTAAACAGGATTTCTCTGGTGGGCAATCTCCGTTTGCGCGGCAGCTAATAGGCCCGCAAGCGACATTAGGGTTACCTGATGTACCGAATTGGCATCGACAGAGTGCTCTATGTTGTTCGCCGTAGCATTCCGCAAACTGTCCGCAAAGATCGGCTTCTACGGAACAAGCCGGTACGCAAATGTTATTTATACAAGTTTCGTCATCACTGCATTGACTATCTGCGCGGCATGTTATAGAATAACAGCCAGTGTGTGGATCACCAAAGAATCCAGGTCGACAAGCACAAACGGGTTTATGATCACGTATTTGACAGTCAGTATTGGGACCACAGTCGCAAGGATTCTTACACACTGAAGTTACACAAGCGTGATTTGATGTACAGTCATTGTCAATTTCGCAGGTCACATCAGATATCGGAGTAGCCGGGCGACATACGCCTCCACCCCCGCTTACAAATCCAGGTGGACAGGAACACAGCATAGTACGCACAGGTAACGTGGCGAGCACTTCACAGCGCGCTGGTGTTGCGCATGGTCGTAATGCGTTACATGGATTCACACATTTAGCTGACAAGCATGCTAGCTTCGATGGACAGTCAGCGTCAACAGTACATTCAGCTGTGATCTCTGGTTTACATTCGACGTAAGGACTGCCAGAGTAACCGTGTTCGCATTTACAAACCGGCATATGATTACGAACCAGACATATTGCATTTCGGCCACAATTGTTGTCAGAGAAACAGGGGTTTATACATTTATGTCCACGACATAGCTTATCTCTGGGACAGTCACCGTTTGCTCGACACTCTATTGGATTGCAACTTGAATAAGCATCTCCTTCGAAACCAGGTTTGCATCGACAAAGTGGATGATTTCTTTCAATGTAACATTCAGCATTAAAACCACAAGTGTTATTTAATAAGCATGGGCTGACACAATTTCCATTAACACAGGCCTCGTCGGATTGACATTCGGAGTTCGTTCGGCACCCTACGATACGACAGGCGCTATAAGGATTACCGTCAAATCCATCTCTACAGGAGCATACAGGTCTATGATTTCTAATGAAACATTCAGCGTTATCACCGCAGTTGCATGGATTTCGGCAGATTCGATTAACGCAGGATTCTTGGTCGCTGCAATCCCCATCAGAAGAACAACTTAGTGGTGGTAATTGGACCGGGTGGCAATCACCCTTTTCATTAGGAACGTATCCTTCTGGGCAGCGGCATATTAAAGTACGGAATGGCACGCTATTAGATACAGAACAACGAGAGTTACCGATACATGGTGTTAATTCAGCACAAGCATTACGACACTCATCTCTAAGACATGCTTGTCCGTTTGGACAATCTCCGTCCATTTGGCATTCGGGTTGTCCTACAACGGAAACTCTCTCGCATTGCGTTAGCGGATCACCGAGGGGTAATATAGAAGGACATTTACAGGAGGCAGCGTGGTTTTTAGCAAAACATTCAGCATTCGAGGCGCATGGATTTTGGCCAGCCAGTGAGCATGCATTTTGACATAAACCGCGAACACAAACACTATCGTCGTTACAGTCTGTATTCGCTTCACATTCTGATGCTTGACATTTTGAGAATGGATTTCCATTAGTTCCAGGAGGACAGCGACAGTTAGATCGATGAGATTTTCCATAACATTCAGCGCTAATAGCGCATGGAGTTTCCACTAAGCAGGGACTGATGCATGCTCCATTATAACAAAGATCGCTATCTGGACATTCTGCATCTGATGAACAGCTTACTGTAAGACAATATATACACTAAATACAACGCATCTTTAGCTATTAGACATTTAATCACGAATTCAATTATTTAGATGTATCAGGCAAAAAATTCATGAATTTTGTTTCTTTTCTATGTACCGTACATATTCTTAATGCATTATAAAAAGCCGATACTTTTATATTACAGATACTTTAATTTTATATACATACATGCTAATGCTATTTCGCTGCAAGTAATAAAAAATATTTTTAAATTTAAATTTTTTTATAGGTTCTAGCATTATGTATTTTATAATGGAAAAATAATTTACATCTATGTTTATTTACATATTATCTACACACCTTTTATACAGTTAATGTAAGGATTGCCAGAGTAACCGCCTTGGCAATAACAAACTGGATGATGGCGCACAACATCACATTCAGCATTGTTACCGCAAGCACATGGATTCGCACAGGCACCATTGATACAGGCTTGTGACAATGGACAGTCAGAATTTGCTCTACAGCCAACTGGTATAACAGAATCTTCAGAAGCTATATAACATAAAACAAGATTAATATTTCGTTAACAATTTCTGATTTTTTAAATTTTATGAATGATATATAATTTTAATGCTACTTACGTGGTATGCAGCGTACATGGGCGTCTCCGGTGTATCCTTTGGGACAAGTACAGTGTGGCTGGTTGTTAAGAACTCGACACAGTGCAGCCGGGCCACACGCGTCCACACACGGGTTTACGCACACCCGCTCTACGCACGCTCTATCATCTCCGCAATCCTTATCGCTATAGCATTCCCAAATAGTCGGCTGCCTCGATTCTAGAATATTAACCGTCGTTATAGATTTTTACTACCCCTCAATCTGTGACTTCGTTAGAATTAAAATATTTCTAGATAACTGTGTCTTTTTCTTATAAAACGATTGTAATTGTTCCAAATTTTTAGTTTTTCAACGATTTTAGCCCTGTATTTCTCTAAAATACATATATTCTAGGCAATACTGAAAAATGAAATATTAGGCGTACAGTGCATAAAAAACAAAAATGATTTAATTTACCTATGTTACATTCAATTCTTGGATTTCCAGTGTATCCAGGAGGACACGTGCAACGCGCAACGTGATCGATTGATTCACAGATAGCATTTTGTCCACAAGGCGCAGCTTTGCATGCATCTACACAATTACCACGACGACATATTTGACTGTTAGTACATTCCGTATCTGAAGAACACTCTCCTTGAGGTGGTGCACGACAACCAGTGTCGGGAGCCACTCGTCCTCCATCTGCACATACGCACGCTACTGCTCGTAATGGTAATATGTCTACTGTTTTACATAGTAAGCCAGATTCACATGGATTATCTTGGCATAAATCGACACACCGTGAGTTCACACAACCAAGTGGCGCTAAACAGTCCGCATCTACTGTGCACTCATCAGTCTTTTGTATATTGATGCATCCTCGTACGTATGGGTCTCCTGATCGATCAGGCGGGCAACTACAGACTGGTCTATGGCCACTTGGGACGCATATAGCGCCTGGTGCACAAGCGTTTTCAGAACAAACAGGTTGGCACACGCGATTTACTCTGTCACATGCTTTGGTATCATCACAATCCTCATTATATTGACAGGCCGCTGCAATACACGCACGACGTGGGTCACCTTGCGTTCCCGCTGGACATTGACAAGTCGCTACGTGGGCGATTACTTCACAAACTGCGTTACGGCCACACGGCGTTCCAAAGGCGCAAGGGTCCTGACAATATCCATTCATGCAGGACTTATCAAATGGACAATTTTCATCAATGGTACATTCAGCTGCAACAAAATTGGTTACATTTAAAATCGTTATGACTGTCGCTCAATGTGAACCTTTTGAAAGTTAATTTTTAATCAAGATTATAATATTAAATGAGAAGTATGAAATCTCTAGCAAAATTTATGTGAGTATAAAAAAATAGTATATTATAAAGTACTCACGTGTGTAGCAGGCGCGGGCAGGATCGCCGGCAGTACCAGGTGGGCAGCGACAACGTGCTCGATGACGGTTTGATTCACACAGTGCACCTGCTCCGCAAGCGCCGGCACACGCAGATACGCAACGGCGCGCCACACACGCTTCTGCCGCACCACATTCCACGTCCGACAGACACATGCTACCGGTCGTACCTAATTTCAAACAATTAGTATGAAGTTGAACAAAAAAGAAATTATTATATATGATACTAGCTGACCCAGCAAACGTCCTTTTGCCACATAAATTCATTGAGATTAAAAGATAGGGGTTGATTGAAGGGGAGTAGAATTACAAACACCGTGACACGAGAATTTTATATATTAGATATTTCCAAATATGTTATTAGGTCGATAAAGAACATAACGTTAAAAGAAATTAGAATATGTATAACAAAACTAACTAACTTTCGCCTGCGGTCATATCGATTTTGTCAACTATTTGTGGTTGCCGATTAATACAGAAATCATAGAAAATTACTAATGTTATTGATATTCCTATTACATTATTATTATTGACGCTCCTTTTAGTTAAAAAACTAAATACTTATGCATGAAAAACATACATAATTATTAAAATTTGCATACCTTTTGCTATTCTCTAATCGCTATCTAGTCTCAATATTTTTTGGATAAATTTATTAAAAAACGGGCTGAGTGGACTGAATGGACACACGGTGACTACTTACTATTATTAAATAATAATAATGTTATATAGAATAGAATAATATTGGGCCGATCTCGGCGGCACTACAATGCCGAGCCGACCTGCGACAGAAGTGGAGCAAGCTCCGAACATCCCATCAATTTACAAAAATCAGTTTAATATACTGGTCCCGCTATGCGGAAACTTTCAGATATTAAGCTGAAAAGAACAGATACTACACTTTGATCTTAGCCAAAAGGCCGAGAAGCGATACGTACATTATAATTTTTAGGCTATATGATTGCAAGTGGAAAAATATCAAAATCATGATTTAGAAATGCAAGCTTAGCACACAGCGACCTCTGTTATATATAGACGGAATATGATGTACTGCAAATCTTGTAGCAACACTTGTTGCCATTTCATGTGTTAACGTTTAATCGAAGTGTGATTGTGTTATATATACTCGTTTTTACTTTTAAAAGTATTCCACAGAAGCATTGTACAGATGCTGTTAATAAAAGTATGTATGAGTTTTATATCCAGATATCCAACACATCTGGATAAAATAAAAGAACGCGAACTCGTTTATACCCAGTTTACTTTTAATACGTATTATATGCTATAAATATTTTTTCTTGTGAACTGATGTAACCTGGAAACTATAATCTACATATTCAACAAAGTGAGTGTCCCTCCCGCTTCTATATCTGCCCACCAACACCATGTGAAAAAATATTTTTTGCTATTGGGACTCGCTCCTGCCCGGCATTACAGTGTCGCCAGGAACGGCCCGATAAAGTAAATAAACGTTAAGTTAAAACTAATCTCTGATCTCTATTTATAAAATTTACGAAAATTTCTCTTGATCACGGCCCATATTTCAAAAAAGACATTACCAATGTCCTTTCCTTTTTTGTAAGTTTTCTAATACTCTATAAAAGTTATTTAAATATATTTAGTTAATTAAATATATAAGTAAATAAGTACCTGGTGTGCATGCGACATTGGGATTTCCTTGTAATGGCGGCACACATGAGCATGACGCTCGATGGGCAAGCGCACGGCACTCGGCACCTACGCCGCATAGTTGCGACTCACAGGCTGACGCACATCGCCCTTCAAGACAATGTTCTTCTTCACGACATTCACTGTCTTCGCTACATTCACCTTCTGAAAAATTTAAAGTATTCATAATTTGTTCACAAAAATCTATAGTCGTGCATATAATAAAGCCTAGATTAAAATCGTAAAACATTTTTACTATTAAAATTTTAACTAATGCAAATGTAGAGAAATATCACATGGGAGGACATCTTTATGTTGTACTAATATATTAACATCTTTAACATTATTGAAAAAGAGAAGAATAAGAAGAAATAAAACCAGACAAGTGTTTATTGCAATACAAAGTATAGTGTATGTATATACATCATGGTGAATCAAATCTCTGTTCATATTTACACGCCCACACCGTGACAAAATTTAATGGAACTTTACCACCTATACTCACTACATAAAACTCGACTTGAATTCTTTTAACAAAATTGATGAAGACGCTGTAAATAAAGCGATTAAAGTAATCAATATTTATCATGTAAAGTGGCCGGGAATATGATGTATGTACTCACTGGGATTACACTGTACTGAGGCGTCACCAGTCAAAGGTTTGGGACATTCACAAATTAATGTTCGGAACGGTAATGTATTTGCTACGCGACACACTGCTCTAATTCCACAGGATGTTGCATCGCAAGGATTCTTACAATTTCCTTGCAAACATGCGAGATTTGGACCACATTCAGCGTCGCTTGAACATTCGATTTCTTCAAAAACTAAAAGAAAATATTAATTACAATATACTTGCTAGACTAAAACTATAAATGTCAATTGAAAAAAGTCAGACTAAAGGTAATTAACTAACCGGGTTGGCAACTGATTTTGGGGTTACCAGTTGTACCGCGTAAACATTCACATATAGGCACGTGTCGCACTACTGAACATTGAGCACCTTGTGCACAGCTTCCGGGACATGGATCTTGACAGACATTTCCTTTACAAGCTAACCACGAGGGGCAGTCGTTATCAATAACACATTCTTCTTTGCGGCACTCAACCCAAGGGTTGCCTCGAGCACCAGGTAAGCATTCGCAGGAGGCGCTATGGCCACGAGCGACACATTGCGCTTCGGTACCACATCGTATACGTGAGCACACCTTTATACACGAACCGCTGTCACAGCTTTCGTCATCAGGGCAATCATTATTGCTATGACATTGCACTGTAAAATTTAATAATCTTTTGTCAAATTGTTGTGACGGGCTTGTTGGTCTAACAGAAGAACGAATATTATGGATGTAAACTGTCGAGTCTTAAAAAGGTGGGTATTTAAAAAAAAAATTATATATACAATTTATGTGAATAAGTTACGGTGTCAGTTTAGGAAGTTCCAAATGTTCAAAATAAATAAATACATTGAGAACATATCATACGATGTCATGTGGATGAAGTATTACATACCACCAAATGAAGCTTAGCTTGTCTACCAATGGCAAATAGAAATTAAAAATAATATAGATATTAAAAGTAGGTCATATAAAACGTTTTGAAGACTTAGTGATTACATACCAGAATAACAACCGGTGTATGCATCTCCTTCATATCCATGTAAACAGGCACAATGTGCTCTGTGTTGTCTTGCTAAACAGCGTGCATTGAGCCCACAACTGTTTTCTGCGCAAACTGGTATGCATCTAGTGTCTACACAGGCCATGTTGTCAGCACACTCCTCATCTCTGGTACACTCTGGTAAAGGTGGTGATGGTGTCGAGATCGTTATACGTTCACATCGTACGAATGGATAACCAGTATATGCGACAGGGCAGGAACATATGGCTGAATGTCTAACGCCAGTACAAATAGCGTTTACACCACAAGCGTTGATACAGGGATCCGAGCACTTTCGATTCAAACATGCGCGGTCACCGGGACAATCATCATTAACGACACATTCCGGGTATGAACAGAAACCGTCGCGACAAGTACCGTAAGGTCCGCAAGGACTTGGGTCGCAGGGATCGTATACAGTCGGTGAAGTTGTAGGAACTTCTAAAAACATAGAAAACATTTAAAAAAAATCATACGTTAAACATTTTCTGGAGAATACAGAGTAGTCATATTATTTACGAAAAATTACCTTTTGTTACGCAATTATTGAAAGGATCACCGGTTGTTGATGGTGGGCAAGAGCAAATAGGTGCATGGTCAAATACACGACACATGGCTCCGTTGCCACAAACTCCAAGACATGGGTCGATACATCTATTTCTGACACAGGCACGATCACGTGGACACTCAGAGCTTACGACACATTCTGGTCGGCAACCAGAGGAAGCGGCGTCTCCACTGGTACCGCTCGGGCAGGAACATACTGCATTATTATTCACCACAGAACAAAGCGCCCCGGGTCCGCATGGTGAAGGCGTGCATGGCGGAGCTAAAAGCATCAATAAATAAGTAATATGTGAAAGCAATATGTTTCTATTCTTTTGTTTAACAATTCAATTTTATATACGTAGGTATATTGTATTATAGAATTTGATTCTTTTTATATGATTTGAATTTCATAATTGGTAAATGTTGCTTTTTTTCGTAACCTTCTTGACCGGGCAATAAAATTTTAACCTACCAATGTCATAAATAGTTTTTATAGTTAATAAAATCTAACCTAGTCATTTCAAATTGTAGATGCCTGTTTAATTTACAACAATAAGCCCGATCATATAGTCTCATTAAAAAATGAGACTTAAAAAGTTTCAAGTATAGATGCGCCGAATATACATGCATGGCATATGTATAAATCAAAATTAAACTGTACCTGTTATAACAGTATCGCATTTTTCGAACGCATTTCCTCTAGTTCCCGATGGGCATGAGCAAAGCGGTATATGATTGACAGTTTCACAATCGGCTCCCACACCACATGTGCCTTCGCATGGATCTCGGCATTTTGATCGTATACAGGCTCGAGTCGGAGAACAATCAGAATCTGCGATGCATTCTGGTCGACAGTTTACATAAGGATCTCCTCGTAAACCGGGTTCACACTCGCACGATGCACCGCTGCCTCTTGCCCGACAAATGGCGCCAGGACCGCATGGTGATGGGTTGCATGGATCGTTTGGTACTTTTTCTGTAACATATTTGAAATATTATGAAACAATGTCCCTATAACATTACATAATTTTGAATGGTAAAGCGAAATCGGAAGCTTTTCATGATTTGTAAATGGACAAGCTTGCGACACACTAAGTTTCGCTAATGAAACCCATGCCTAAGTTTTAAAAACGAAAACATTAGATAGTCCCGCTTGTTTTATTTGATAAAATTTAGCAATACAAAATTTAGGTGATGCGGTAAGATTAAGCAATCTTCCAGCTGAGTTTATCTTACGAATATTTTCGACGGGTCGACATTCTGTAAGGGGGTTTCCGTAAGTGTTCGGAGGGCATTCACAACGGGGACTGTGAGTTGTTGGAGTACAAAGGGCGTTAAGGCCACAGGCTCCAGGACAAGGATCGACGCAGTGTTTGTTGCGGCAAGTGTGTCGCCAGTCACAATCACTATCACTAAGACACTCGGGGCGACAGTTTGGCGGTGCACCCTCATAATTGTCACGACATTGGCATACGCCATTAATACAGTTTGCGTTAGGACCGCAATCACCACAACTTGATGGTACTTTTGGCTCTGATTCCATCACTGTAACAATAATTATTTTATTTTACTTTACATTCACCGATATTATTAACCATATTAAGAATGCAGTTCAATAATATTTGTTGTCCAAAATAATTGAATTCTATTTTTCATTTTCAAAACTATGTTATAACACAAAAAAATATGCTATTAACATTTTGATTCAAGTTATAAGTAACGAAAAATTTGTAACGTCTCATAAAATAACATCATGTATGACTTACATAATTAAAAAAATATATTTTTTATTTCGCTGTTACATATGAAGTAATGAAAGGAGTTTAAAAAAATATTTTCGTAAATCACTCACCTGGTACGCAACGAGTAAACGGATCTCCCGTATAGCGTATTGGACAGCTACATATAGGTGAATGGAACACTACGTGACAAATCGCGCGATTTCCACAAGCGCCAGGACATGGATCTTGACATTTGTTATTTCGGCAAGCGAGGTTTGGTGCGCAATCAGTGTTACTTCGACATTCGGGTCTACAAGTCGGCGGTTCCTCATACATCGGCGGGCGACAAGAACAATGTGCAACAGTTCCATCCGCGCGACAAATGCTGTTCGGCCCACAGGGATTCGGCGTGCAAGGGTCGGCAACCACATCTTGGACTGTTTAATTAAAATTTATAATAACTATATACGTATATAGATTAAATGTATTCTTCAAATAACAATAAATATAATAAATAAAGATAGTAAGTAACTACATAATCATTACGAATTTCATATAAAAATATAAATGAAATGATAGAGATATATTGACACTATATGTCACTAATCTTTACCAAAATCGTGTATTCTTAAAGAATATTAAATGATATACCTATTACAGGACGACAGGCAATAAACGGATCCCCTTTAAGGGGCGGTGGACAATCACAAATTGCCATATGGTTATATACATTGCATACAGCTTCCAATCCACAGGCGTCATTACATGGATTTACGCATTTGTAATTTACACACGCTTGAGTTTTTAAGCAGTCATGATCACTGATGCATTCAGGTCGGCACTCGACATAAGGATTGCCGTGATATCCCGTAATGCACGAACAAGTACCATTATAGCAATCAGCATTTATTCCACATGTTAATCTTGAACAAGGATCTGATGGTAGGAGAGGTGTGGTATCTAAAAGAATATAAAAATGTAAATATAATATTTTATTACAAAATAAGAATAATGTAAAATTTGTTTTCTTGTGAAATCATTTTTGCACTATTAAAAATATAAAAGAAACCTTTACATATAAACTTTCAGTATCCGACAGAGTTGTTTATTTGGCAATATACATAAGATTAACTAATTTGGATTACGTTAATCACAAGTTAATCATTGCTAAATTTAAGTCGGAATATATGGTGAATTGAGCAATCATGTAGAAATTCATACTGAAGAGCGTTATAAATACAATAAATTAATTACAAATATCCTCAATTTGATTTGACATAAAGAACAGTAAGTAAAGTAAGTATACCTTTGTTAATTATGTAGCAACCGACGAATGGATCTCCTCTATAACCATCAATACACGAGCATATGGCAAGATGATTTACAGCCCGACATTGTGAGTAGCTTCCACAAGATCCAATACAGGGGTTGATGCATTTCTCACGGACACATGCCTGATCATTGGGACAATCTTCATTGATAGTACATTCTGGTGAACAACGAGGTGGGACGCCCACGTATCCCGTTTTGCAACTACAAACGGCTGAGCCATCTACATCTCTACAAATGGAATACGGCCCGCATGGATTTACATCACAAGGTGATCGTACTTGATTTATTATTGGATTTTCTTTAAAGCATCGGATAAATGGATCGCCTTCAAATCCTGACAAACACGTACAGTATGGACTATGTCGATGAGTACGACATTCGGCGTTTTCTCCACAAGTATTTACACATGGATCAATGCATTTTTGTTTGATACACGCCTTATCGAGGGAACACTCCGAACTCATTACACATTCTGGCTTGCAGTTCGGTGGATATCCCGTAAAATCAGGCAAGCAGGAGCACATTGCTTTATTGTTAAGTGATGAACATTTACTATTTGGTCCACATGGTGATGGTGTACAAGGATCTTTTGGTTCATCTGAAAAAAGATATAAAATTATATTTGAACTGTTCATAGATCCCTTAATCGTTATAAACATAGAATAACCTTACCTTCTTTGACAACGCAGGTATCATACGGATTGCCAACATAGCCAAAGTTACATGAGCACTTAGGTATATGGTTTACGATTTGACAGACTGCGTTGATACCACAGAATCCAGGACAGGGATCGCTGCATTTATTATTTATACAAGCTAAGTTCTGAGCGCAGTCGGAGTTAAGTAAACATTCCGGCCTGCATCCTTCATACGGATTGCCATAGTAGTTGCTAATACACACACAACTGCCCGCATTATCTCGTTCTTGACAAATGGCGTTCGGTCCACATGGATTTGGTATGCATGGTCTCGTTTGTTGTATAGGATTTTGTACTATGACTGAAAAATTAATAATTGAAATGATTATTTCGCCCATAAAATCGCCCGTTCCGTGACTTTTGATAGTCTGTATCTGTAAAAATAGTGGTACCTGAAGTAATACACTCGTTGAATGGATCTCCTCCATATCCTTGCTGGCAGGAGCACTGTGGTGAGTGACTGATTACGCGGCACTCCGCATTGCGGCCACATGCACCAACGCATGGATCTATACATTTTTCATTTATACACGACTTGTCAAAACTACATTCGCTATTAGCTACGCATTCCGGTCGGCAGTATGGTGGACGTCCAATATAACCACTCAAGCAAGTGCACGACGAAGTATCGCCAGTGTCTTTACATATCGAATTGGGACCGCAAGGCGATGGTTCACATGGACTTCTATGCACGGATGGTTCATCTATAGAATAATGTTATTATGATTATAAAATTGAAGTAAATAAAATCTACAAGAATCGGGATGTATTAAGTGATTAATAACTTACTTTGCAATAATAAACATTGGATGAATGGGTCACCAGTTAATCCATTTCGGCAAAAGCAAATAGGTTTGTGATTATGCACTTTACATTCAGCGTTTATTCCACAAGACCCACGGCATGGGTCAACACATTTGTGGTTAGAGCATGACAATAAAGGCGTACAGTCAGAGTCGACTACACATTCCGGCCGACAAGATGGTGGTGCTCCAATGAAGCCAAGAAGACAGGAACAGATTGCTTGTTGATTTATTTTTCTACATACACTGTTAGGTCCGCATGGGGACGGTTTACAAGGATCTGTATTATCTTCGATAACTAAAAACGATTTTATGTTAATTTAAGGTTTATAAGTGGCTAAAGTCGCGTTAAATTATTCTATAATTATTATTACTACTAACCTGAAACTATGCTACATGAGATGAAGGCATTTCCCGTGGTATTCCGTGGACAAGAGCACATAGGAATATGATTGTAAACTTCACATAATGCATTTCGACCACAAATGTTTTCACATGGGTTAACACATTTTGTATTAACACAAACTAAAGTTGAAGCACAGTCTGAATTTTGTGTACACTCGGGGCGACAGCTCAGGTAAGGATTTCCGAAGTAATTAGGCAGACAAGAGCAGGCGCCCTCGTTACATACGGCATTAGCACCACAAGGATTAGGATTACAATTATCATATTTTTCAGGAACGTGCTCTATAAAAAATATTATAAATGTATTAAAATCTTAACAAACCAACTATAAATAATAGTCATTTTCTAAAATGTTATCGGTTGAAGGTACATACCTATAACTTCTTTGATGTAACAGCTTTCAAATGGATTTCCAGTATAACCTTCTGAACAACTGCAGACAGCTGTGTGCTGATGCACGTGACATATGGTTTGTAAACCACATGATCCCAAGCACGGATCCTCACATCTCTGATTAATACAAGCTCTGTTACTGGGACAATCCGAGTTGACAGTGCATTCAGGCCTACAGTTTGGAGGCGATCCAATATAGCCCGTTATACAACTACATATAGATTCTTTGCCTTTCACTTGACATAGCGAGTTCGGACCGCATGGAGACGGGGTGCAGGGATTCGTTTCCGGTAGTGGAATTTCTAAAATTAAAAAAAAATAGATGTCATATTTATTAAATAGTTTAAAAAAATATTTTAATATTATTATAATTATTCTCGCGGCGAATACATACTTGGAATGAGTGCGCATCTAATAAATGGATCGCCCTCGTACCCTATATGGCACGAACAGATTGGCGAGTGATTTACAACTCTACATTCAGCATTCTGTCCGCATACATTTAGACAAGGATCCACACACTTTTGTCTTATACAGCTTTTTGTGGGTGGGCACTCTGAGTTGACTGAACACTCAGGACGACAGTTGGGTGGCATTCCAAAATATTCCGGCAAGCAAGAGCAAGATGCCAAACCATTGTTGTTTCTACATGCTGTATTACTACCGCATGGGTTTGGTATGCATGGATCAGTAGAAATTGGCACTGAAAATATTGATATAGATTTTTATGTTGCGTCAAATTTAATGCAATAATTATTGTATAAAAAATATCTTATTATATTTTCTGTAACCTACCTTCTTCCTTAATGATTATGTGACAGTAGGCGTAAGGATTTCCTGTATATCCAGGTGAACAGGAGCATGAAGGCAAATGGTTTATTACTTGACAAATTGCAGTTACGCCGCATGCTCCAGGGCATGGATCTTGACATTTGTTTTTAAGGCAAGCCCTATTAAATGGACAATCGCTGTTAATTACACATTCGGGGCGACAACCTTCGTAGGGATTTCCAAAATAGCCTTTGTGACAACTACAGGCAGCTGCTCCACTTGGTGACACTCGGCATTCACTATTTGCGCCACACGGTGAAGGGAAACAAGGATCGATCGGTTCAAGTGTCTGTTGTTCTTGATAACATGATAAGAAGGGATCACCTGTATAACCCTCTTCACATGAACACATTGCTGTATGAATACGTACAGCACACAGGGCACGCGTTCCACAAGAACCCAAACAAGGGTCTTTACATTTATAGTTTACACAGGCCTTATTAAGAGGGCATTCATCGCTTGTTGTGCATTCACGTTGACAGTTTGGAGGTGAGCCCTCAAAAGTCGCTTGACAAGAACACACATGAGACTCTCCATTTGATGATGAAGTACATATACTATTTGGTCCGCATGGTGAGGGAACGCATGGATTTTTAAGAGGTTCTTCATGATGATGAACTATAAAAATAAAATTATATTAGTTTTTATTCTTAAATCTAACTAGAAAAAAAAACAAAACTAGTTACTTACTAAAGCAATGCGTAAACGGCGATCCAGTATATCGTGGAGGGCAAGAGCATACAGGATTATGGTTAATAACTTTACACTCAGCGTTGGAAGCACATGATCCAGGGCATGGATCCTGACACTTCATGTTTATACATGCTAGCGACGGTAGACAATCAGTGCTTTGTATGCATTCCGGTCGACAATTTGGTGGATTTCCTGTATAGCCCTGTAAGCATGCGCATATCGCTTGTCCTTGGGATTCTCTACAAATACTGTTAGGTCCACATGGGGAGGCCTCACACGGTCTAGTAGGAGGTTCTGAAAATATAATTTATTGTTTATAATATAAACAATTTAACCAATGTTACGATTCAATGTTTTCGGTAAAAAATACTCACTTTCTCTCTTCAAACACTGCGTGAAGGCATCGCCGATCATATCAGATGGACAACTGCATACTGCGACGTGGTTATAGACATTACACTCAGCGTTCAAACCGCACATATTAATACACGGATCGACGCATTTCGATTTCAAACATGTCTTGTCAATAGGGCAATCCGTGCTAAGTACACACTCCGGTCGGCAGCCGAAATACGGGTCACCTTGATACTCTGGTAGACACGAGCATTCACCGTTGTTGCATACGGCGTTAGGACCACATGGAGATGGATTGCATGGATCTAGCTCCTGTGGTGATTCTACAAAAAAGTGGAGAAATATATTAAAGCTTTCAGTATGTCATTATAATATATACTTAGCGTAAACTACATTGCCTTAGCGAATAAGAGGATGTTACTACATTTCAATATACAATATGTAATTGAAATAAAACTTATTAACTAGATTATTTAATATTGAAAACTGAATATTGACTATTGAAGCAGAACTTTTGGAGTAAATTTTACTTCTTATGACTTGGATTCCATTCTATATTAGGAAATAGTTTTACCTTCTAATTTAACTGCGCAGATTGTGAAAGGATCTCCTCGATAGCCTTGTGGACACATGCAGACTGGTATGTGGTTCACAATATTACATATTGCATTAATACCACATGATCCTTCACATGGGTTTTGACATTTCATATTCATACAAGCTTTGTCACTGCTGCAGTCGGTGTTGATAATACATTCTGGTCTACAATTAGGTGGGCTTCCAATGAATCCAATATTACAGGAACAAGATGGTATACCACGTATATCTCGACATTCCGCATTCGACCCGCAAGGAGATGGTAGACAAGGATCCAGTGGTGTACTTACTACGGGCTCCGTTTGGAACAAAATACAAATAGAAAATGGATCTCCGGTATAGCCTTGTTTACAAGAACAAATTGGATTATGATTAATTACTCGGCAATCACTATTAACACCGCAACCTCTCGGACACGGGGACACGCATTTTAGATTATCGCAAACTTTATCGAGAGGGCACTCTGAATTTGTGACACACTCAGGTCTACAGCTTGGAGGAGAACCTTGATATCCGGGCAGACACGTACAAATGGCAATATTATCTCTAGAACTGCATTTGCTGTTTGGTCCACATGGTGATGGGCTACAAGGGTCTACATTTTCTACTTCAGCTCTATAAGTACAAATCTTGTATGGGTCACCAACGTGTTTTTCTGGACATACACAATTTGGTATATGACTAGTTACGTAGCATTGAGCACTTATACCACATGTACCTGGACATGGATCGATACATTTGTTTTGCTTACAAGCTTGATTTGAAGGGCAATCTGAATTTAAAATACATTCTGGTTTGCAAGATGAGTAGGGGTCACCAAAGTATCCCGGAAAACAAACACAAGACCCAACATTATTCAGTTCTCTGCATTCAGCATTGCTTCCGCAGGGCGATGGGAGGCAAGGAGTGACTTGTTCCATAACAGTTGGTTCAGATTGAATAATACACTGAATGAAAGGATCGCCTGAGTAACCATTTTGACAAACACATATTGGCGTATGGCTTACTACTCTGCATTCGGCATTAAAACCACAAGCTCCTAAACATGGATCACGGCATTTTCTGTTTATACATGCCATATTTGAGGAACATTCCGTATTACTAGTACACTCTGGTCGGCACGATGGGGGAGTACCGATATAATCTAGTAAACATTGACAAATTGCCTCATCTCCCGCTTCACTGCATTGTGAATTTGGCCCACATGGTGATGGAAGACATGGATTTACTTTAACTGGTGGTGTTGCACCTGTAAATTGCAATGAAATTATGATAGTTACTTTTAATTTCAACATAAAAGGCGATTGGTATTCAGTGGATTAAGCTTTAACAAATACTTACGTATCGGTTGACAAACTGAAAATGGATCTCCAGCATATCCTGTCAAACAGGAACATACAGGGTTGTGATTAATAACCACACAGTTAGTGTGTTGGCCACACGCTCCCGGACATGGGTCTATACATTTCTGATTGGAACATGCCTTATTAAGATTACAATCAGAACTGAGTACACATTCAGGTCGACAGTTTGGAGGTGAACCTGCGTAGCCTTGTACGCATACACATACGGCATGACCGTTTACTTCTCTACATTGACTATAAGGTCCACATGGCGATGGGTTGCATAAATTGTTGGACGTAGGAACTTCTGCAACAAAAAAAACGGTTTCATGATAGATAAATTAGTTCAAAATATACTGTATATAATTCTAAAATTTTAAATTATCATTTACATACCTCTAATGGTGGTGCAATAATGGAATGGATCACCCTTCGTACCAGATGGGCAAGAGCAAGCAGGTATATGGTTAATAACTTCACACGTCGCATTCCTTCCACATGTCTCGATACATGGATCAATACATTTATTGTTTATACAAGCTCTATTGCGTGAACAATCCGAATTCAGAATACACTCGGGTTTGCATCCAAAGTAAGGATCGCCGTGATATTCAGGTAAACAGGAACATTGACCATTACTACAAATGGCATTAGCTCCACATGGGGAAGGATAGCATGGGTCGATCACTTCTGGCTCTGAAATGGATATTTATTCATTATTATATTCAATAAAATGTATTAAATGTGCCATCTTATTTATATACTTATAATACATAAAATATAATATTATATTAATGGTATTACACGGTACCTGATATTATTACGCTACAATGCGTGAAAGGATCTCCAGTATGACCCACTAAGCAGGAACATGTAGGTACGTGATTGTTGACATTACACTCTGCATTAATTCCACAAGCTCCAGGGCAGGGATCCACGCATTTATTATTGATACACGCGCTGACAGCGTTACACTCCGAGCTCACTGTGCATTCGGGCCGGCAACGAGGTGGTGTGCCGATGTAATTATGGAGGCAAGTACAACGAACGTTTCCATTGTATTCTTGACACTGAGAGTTTGGCCCACAAGGCGATGGTACACACGGGTTTCGGTTCGGTACATGTTGCGGTTCAGATAACATGACTAGAAATGAAATAAATATATACGTCATAATGCATATCGAAGCTTAATAGTCAAACATGTTGGATTCACTTAAAACACTATATATTCTCCATACCTGGCATACAATAAGAAAATGGGTCTCCAGTAAATCGCTCTTGACAAGAACATATTGGATTGTGGTATATCACTCTACAGTTAGCGTTTCGACCACATTGACCTTGACATGGATCTACACACTTTTGATTAATACACGATTTATCACTGGAACATTCACTATTTATTGTACATTCTGGGCGACAGTTTGGAGGTGAGCCCATATAACTCTCTTGGCAACTGCATATTGCTTGTGAATTCACCTCTCGACATTGACTATTTGGTCCACAAGGAGACGGTGTACAAGGCGTTACTTTAACGTCTAAAAAGTAAAAGATTCATTCAAAATATTTTGAAACTTAAACGGCGAGTGTTAATTATGTTTATATAATGAATAGAACATACCATCAATTTTTTCTCTACAGAAAGTGTAAGGATCTCCAGTGAGACCAGGCGGACAATAACAAGCTGGTACATGGTTCACAACTTGACATATCCCATTCGTTGCACAGATACCAGGGCAAGGGTCCTTGCACTTATTTTGAATACAGGCAAATGATGGACTACAATCACTATTCAAAACACACTCCGGTCGACAGCCCTCGTACGGATTACCAACGTATGTTTCTAGACACTTACAAGCCCCCGCACCATTTCTTTCTGTGCATTCGGCATTGAGACCGCATGGAGAAGGCTCACAAGGCGAGTTATATTCAATTATGGAATCTAAGGGATAAATAAATTGTTTATATAAAAATAATTAAATACATAGATCATAGAAGTAAATGTTTTATGGCAATCATTTATTTTTTGCAAGAAGGTTATTTTTTGTGCTTATGAAACTTTTATGTCAATCGTTATAAAAATATAGAAACATACATACGAAGTAATTATTAAACATACCTCTTATAGGGTTACACGAAATAAGGGGGTCTCCTGTCTGCCCGAACGGGCAAGTGCAAATCAGTCCGTGACTGACAACTACACAATCAGCATTATAGCCACAGCTTCCGGGACATGGATCTTTACATTTCTGATTAACACACACGAGATTTGAAGAGCATTCGGAGTTACTGATGCATTCTGGGTGACAATTTGGTGGGGCGCCTTTGTAGTCTGAGATACAACTGCATGATGGAGCCTCACCTATAACTTTGCAAATAGAATGTGGTCCGCAAGGTGACGGGGTACATGGATCAATAGGTGGTAAAGGCGTTGACACTAAAACAAAATAAAAATGTTTACATTCTTGTATTATAAAGAAAAAAAAAAACAAAAATACTTATTAAACTTAAACTTACCAATTGGTGAACAATGCGTGAAGGGATCTCCTGTGTATTGAGGTGGACATGAACAAACAGGATTGTGGTTAATGACTTCACACCTGGCACCGTATCCGCAACTTCCGATGCATGGATTAATACATTTATGATTATTACACGCCTGATTTGATGGACACTCTGAACTAATAGTACACTCGGGTCGACAAGATGGAGGGTTGCCGATGAAATTTGGTAAACACGAACATACACCTTGACTGTTCACAGCTCTACATTGGCTGTTAGGTCCACAGGGATTTGGACTACATGGCTGAATTTCAATAACTAAAACAAAGAATAATAAATTATGATATGAAGTTAAGTTAATTTTGAAAGTGAACCTAAAAGAATTTATCATTTATGTAAAAATATATTTATTCAGCTTGTAATTATTGTGTTGTAAATCATTTTATTAAATTTTTCAATATAACGATACCTTAACGTAATTCGGAAAACCAATCATAAACACTCAGTATTAATTAATATTTTAAATGAGGCGACAACATATTAATTAATTTTAAACTAATAATTTATAATAAAACAGGTTAATATGTAAAAAGTATACCTTCAGTTTTACGGCATTCAATAAAAGCATTTCCTGTTGTTCCGTCAGGACAAGTGCATATGGGAATATGGTTGTAAACATGGCATTCTGCACTCGAAGCGCACATATCGGGACATGGATTCACACATTTGTTCCGAGAACAAACTTTGTCTTGTGCACATTCCATACTCGTGATACATTCTGGTTTACAGCCTAAGTAAGGATCACCGAAATATTCTTCTATGCAAGTACAAACACCATTTGAACACTTAGCATTATAGCCACAAGGCGATGGATTGCATGGATCAAGTGGCGTTTCATCTAAAAAGTCAAACATTCAAAATTACAAATGTGATCCAATAATGCAGATATTTTCAAATAATTATTTTCAAAGCAAAACTCGCCTTTGATTGGTTCCAATACAAAACAACGAGTAAAGGGGTCACCAGTTAAGCCCTGGGGACATATGCAGGCTGGTAGATGATTGAATACTGTACATTCAGCATTTATTCCACAACTTCCTGGACAAGGGTCGACACATTTCATATTGACACAAGCTTTATCAGAAGAGCAGTCTTGACTAATAGAACATTCAGACCGGCAGTTCGGCGGGGTTCCTAGGAACGTTGGCAAGCAACTACATACTGGCAATTCATTATGATTTCTACACACTGAATTTTCACCGCATGGGTTTGGAAGGCATGGATCTCTTTGCTCTATAACTTGTTTAGGAGCTAAAATAATTAAAAAATGTGTAATTAAGCATTCGTAATTATGTTAATCAGAAGAACTCATAGATTTCGAAAATCCTTACGTTGCAAATAACATCTAGTGAAAGGATCACCGGTGTGTTGTGGTCTGCATGTACAAATCGGACTGTGTGCTATTACTCTGCATTCGGAATTGATACCGCAATGTCCAGGACATGGGTCTACACATTTCAGATTGATGCAGGCTTTATCTGTAGGACATTCGGAACTGACTGTGCATTCCGGACGGCATCCCGGTGGTGTTCCAATGTAATTAGGCAAACAAGAGCATACGCTTTGACTGTTTACTGGACGGCAAATGCTATTTGGTCCACAAGGACTTGGAACACAAGGCGTCACTGGTTCTATACTTTGTTCTAAAAAGAAAATAGATATTAATTCGAGAAAGTTAAACTTTTAAAGAATATGTATAATTAATTAATATATAATAACCTTTTTGGATGTTACATTGTCGATAGGGATCACCTATATAGCCAGGCGCACAATTACATGACGGCAAATGATTCACAACAGTACAAACGGCCATAAAAGCACAGGTTCCAGGACAGGGATCTTGACATTTGTTACGTATACAACTCCTATCTGGTGTGCAGTCTGTATTAACCGTACATTCAGGACGACATCCTTCATACGGATTTCCAATATAATCGGGTAAACAAGAACAAGATCCTGCTAAAGAGTGTTCTTTGCAAATTGCATTGGCGCCACAAGGAGATGGTATGCAAGGAGAGTGCTCCTCAACTACAAAGTCTTTCTGTAAATAACAGTTAGTGAACGGGTCGCCAGTATATCCTGATTGACAGAAACACATGGGTGAATGACTGATTGTTTTGCAATCTGCGTTTACTCCGCAGGCGTCAATACAAGCGTCTTTGCATTTTTGATTTATACACGCCTTATTACTTGGGCATTCACTATTACCAGTACATTCCGGTTTACAATAAGGCGGTGATCCAAAGAAGTCTGGTAAACAAGCACATGAAGGCGCTCCAGAAATCTCTTTACAGACAGCGTTAGCTCCACAAGGTGAAGGTATGCATGGAGTGGCATCAGCCATAGGTGGACCTGCAAATATCGAAGTACCTTTTACAAAATATTTTAAATGTACATTATATATAAATATATATGCATAGAGATATTTTATTTGACTGATGTTTTTTTATTATATACTTCACTTACGGTAAGGTATACAGCGGGTAAAAGGATCTCCTGTGTATTTTGGTGGGCAAGAACAAATCGGATTATGTTTTACAACTTCACATAGGGCATCAGCACCACAGGATCCTTTACAAGGGTTGATACACTTTTGGTTACTGCATGCCATGTTTAGAGGACAATCCGAACTAACAACACATTCCGGTCGACACAATGGTGGACTACCGATATAACCCATTACACACGTACATACAGCTTGACCATTTACTTCTCTACACTGACTATTTGGTCCGCAAGGTGATGGAAGGCATGGGTTGGTTATCATTGGAACTAAAAATATTTAAAATATGATAAGTTTAAGTTCATAATTATAATGTAGCTTATATATTTTAAATGAATCGAATTCCCACCTTGTATTTTTGTACATTCGTAGAAAGCGTTACCAGTCATTCCCTGTGGACAACTGCACATAGGTATGTGATTTATAACTTCACATATAGCAGTCGCTGCGCATGTGTTAGGACACGGGTCTACACATTTATTTTTAATACACGCCATATTTCGTGGGCAGTCTGTACTCAAAACACATTCAGGGCGGCATGCGACATAGGGATCACCTTGATATTCGTCGGCACATGTACAAGTGCCACCTTTACATATAGCATTTGTTCCACAAGGCGAAGGATTGCAGCTATCGGAGATATCATATTCTAAAAAAAAATTAAAATGAAGAAATGAACAATGTTTACCTAAGTATACAGGATATTAAAAAAAATTATCAATTACCACATACCAGGTTTTAATTTTGGATTACAAACTGTGAATGCATCTCCAACATAACCATCAGGGCAAGTACAAATTGGTGTATGTCTAGAGACAGTGCATATTGCATTTATGCCGCAAGAGCCTAAGCAAGGATCGCGACATTTTTGTTGTATACAGGCCTTTGACGTTGGACACTCTGAGTTCAGCATACATTCTGGTCTACAGTTTGGTGGACTTCCGACGTACTGATCCATACACGTACATGAAGGTATATTATTAATATCATTGCAAATAGAATTAGGTCCACATGGAGATGGTGCACATGGATTACGATATGGTTCCAATATAGCATTTGCTACCGGTGCTGTAATAAATGATGATTAACTTGGTAAATAATTTGATTGTATAATCACAATATAAATTAGTTTTAAATAACTTGATAAGGTCTTACGTGGCATAGGGCTGCATCTTGTAAACGGATCTCCAGTATAGTGTTGCTTACAATAACAAATAGGACTATGATTGATAACTCTGCATTCTGTATTTATACCACATGCATTATTGCAAGGGTCGCCACATTTGTTAGTTATGCATGCTTTGCCTTTTGGACATTCAGAACTTATAATGCATTCAGGATGACAACCCGGTGGTACACCAATAAAATCAGTCATACAGGAACACACGGCTTGTTTATTAACCTCTTGACAACGACTATTTGGTCCGCATGGAGACGGGTTACATACATCTATTGCAGTAGATTCTTCTCCTAAAAAAATATAATGTTTAAATATGTTTAATAATCACTTATAAATAATAAAGAAACCTAATATGCCTTTAAATAATAGGTTAGAAGTCATCAATAAGTACAGATATGACTAGACATAAATATCAGCTTAATGGAGGATACCATGTCTTATATTATGTATAAAAATTAATAAAGTTTATACTTCTTTATGTAGTATACAACAAGTTTATGACGATAATTCATATTAAATTAATTATAACTTACTAAGTACAGAGCAGTATCGGAATGGATCTCCTGTAAATCCTTGTGAACAGGAACATGAAGGTGCGTGATTGATGACTTGGCAAATGGCATTCGGGGCACAGGAGCCATCACAAGGATCTTGACATTTATTTTGTAAGCATGCTCTATTTGATGGACAATCAGAATTTATGATACATTCAGGTCTACAGCCATCATATGGGTTACCGTAATAATCTGGTATGCACGTACAAGAACCAGCTCCATTGAATTCTTTACAGACAGCATTAGCTCCACAAGGTGAAGGTTGGCATGGTGTTATATTTTCTTGTATAATTTCTCGTCTATGACATTCTATAAAAGGATCTCCAGTATATTCAGGTGCACAGGAACACGAAGGAGAATGGCTAATAACGGTACACTCCGTATTTAAGCCACATGAGCCAGGACAAGGATCGACACACTTTTCATTAATACAAGCTAGATGATTCGAACACTCAGAATTACTAATGCACTCTGGTTTACAGTGTGGTGGTTTTCCAAAATATCCAGGCTGACAAGAGCATGAAGGTGAATCTGATATTTCTTTACAAATAGCGTTTGGACCACAAGGTGATGGTAGACATGGATTTTGTCTTTCTGTAATAAATTCTTGTAATATACATCTTATGAACGGATTTCCTGTATGCGTTGGCGGGCAAGAACAAATAGGATTATGATTTATAACTTGGCATTTAGCTTCAACTCCACATGCTCCGAGACAGGGCTTAATGCATTTTCTATTCGTACAAGCTTCGTCCGGTAAACAATCAGTATTCACTACACATTCGGGTCTACATGATGGTGGCATCCCAATAAATCCTACTAGACAAGAACAAACAGCTTGACTATTGATATTGCGACACTGGCTGTTTGGACCACACGGAGACGGATTGCAAGGATCTGGATTTACAACTGAAAAGGAAAAACAGTTGGTTAATAGTAATAGATATTAATAAGTATTGTTCGTACAATATTTATTCATTTATTAAATGATTCTTACCCTCCATTGCTTTACAATATACAAAAGCGTCTCCAATAAGATTTTCCGGACATCTACACATCGGTACATGATTGATTACTTCACAAATAGCATTTACAGCACACACTTGAGCATTGCAAGGATTTACACATTTGTTCTTGTAACATGCTTTATTTCTGTCGCAGTCAGAACTTAGGACACATTCAGGGCGGCATTCAAAGTATGGATCGCCATTAAATTCAGGCAAACAGGTGCACTCTCCATTATCACATACCGCATTAGGCCCGCAAGGCGATGGATTACAAGGATCTAGGGTATCCTGAATGACCTCCGCAACTATAAACAAAATTATTATTAATATTTAACATAATTGTATATCAAAATTATAGTATGGATATGGGTAGGGTCCAAAAATAACACTATTAAAAATATGATTCGGATTAGCTTGGCTAGAAATATTTAATCACTCAGTAATCTTTAAAGAAAAATATTCAGTGACAAAAGCTTTATTAATTAACTACATTTTATATATTGGTAAAAATAAGTTTTATCGTTTATTATTAATTACTTATATAAAAATATACCTTGTAGTTTGCACTCCGTAAATGCATCACCATTGAAGTTAATTAGACAGGTACAAATAGGTGTATGATTTTTCACTACACACTGAGCGTTAATGCCGCAAGATCCAGGGCAAGGATCTTTACATTTTTGATTTATACATGCTAAATTACTGGCGCAGTCAGAATTTATGACACACTCAGGTCGGCAATTAGGTGGAGCACCAATATATTCAGGGAGACAAGTGCAAGAAGGTATTGAACCTATTTCTAAGCACTGACTAAATGGACCACATGGTGATGGTGAACAGGGGTTCTTGGTGACGACTTCCACTGCATGTACGACTATTGGATAACATCGACTGAATGGATCTCCAGTGTATTTTTCTTTACATGTGCATATCGGACTATGATTAATAGTGCGACATTTTGCGTTTTGGCCACATTGCCCGATACAAGGATCAGTACATTTCTGAACTACGCAAGCCATATCTGAAGGGCATTCAGCGCTCACTACACATTCGGGTCTGCAATTGGGAGGAGATCCCCGGTATTCCGGAATACAGCTGCACATAGCCTGATCACTTCTAACTTTACAAACACTGTTCGGGCCACATGGTGATGGCGAACATGGATTTGTAATAATTTCAATTTCTGAAATATTAAAAAAACATTAAATTATTTGATCTACACACTTAAGCATAACCCATATTGCCTTGCTCATTTACCTTGCTTGTATATGCAACTTTTAAATGGATCTCCAGTATATCCTGATATACAAGTGCACAATGGAGCATGATTGACAACGTGACATTCCGCATTTATGCCGCAAGTGCCAGGACATGGATCTTGACATCTATTTTGCTGACAAACTTTGTCAGATGGGCATTCGGTATTAACTACACATTCAGGACGGCATCCTTCGTAAGGGTTTCCAAAATATTTCGGCAGGCAAATACATGAACCAACATTTTGACGTTGCTTGCAAACAGCATTGCTACCACATGGAGATGGTTCACACGGGGATAATTGTTCAATAACACTTGTAACTTGACAAGAGACGAATGGGTCACCATGATATCCTAGAGGGCAAACGCAAATAGGCGTGTGGCTGACGACACGACATTCTGCTGAAGAACCACATGCACCTATACAAGGATCACCGCATTTGTTATTAATACAGGCCATATTATTCGAGCATTCACTGTTACTTGTACATTCTGGACGACAGTTAGGAGGTACTCCGATAAATTCTGGCATACAAGAACATGACGGCGATTCGTTCTCTGCTCGACATAAAGCATTTGCTCCACATGGAGATGGGTTGCACGGGTCGATTTGGGGTGGGTTTTCTAAAGCTGAAATATGAAATTAGCCGAATATTAATATTCGGCTTCTATCGTGAAAGTTATCATAAAAAATTGCAGTAATGTGAAAAAATAATGTTGACTTTTCCGTTTCATTTAAAATATCTTTAAAGTATATACTCACGCCTTGAAATACATCTACTGAATGGGTCTCCAGTTAAATCTTTAGCGCAAGAACATATTGGATTATGATTAACAACTTCGCAATTCGCATTAATACCGCACGCTCCTATGCAGGGATTAATACATTTATAGTTATTACAAGCTTTATTTAACGGACACTCGGCACTGGTTGTACATTCCGGTCGACATACTGGAGGGTTTCCAGAATAACCAGGTATACACGAACATACTGCTATATTATTTACTTCCCGACATTGGCTGTTTGGTCCACATGGACTCGGATTACACGGATTAGCCGGCATTAGAGCTGAAATGTAATAAACTTATGTAGTAATTTTAAAAACATTTTAAGTTGCCTAGAATTCAATCGAAACAGGATTTGCTTTTTAAAATAAATTATTATCTATACCTTGAACAGGGTTGCAAGATACAAAAGCGTTTCCTGAAAATCCTGTAGGACAACTGCACATTGGAATATGATTGAAAACTTCACATATTGCGTTCTGACCGCAGGTATCGGGGCAAGGATTGTAGCATTTCTTTTTAAGACATATTTGATTTCTTTGACAATCGGCACTTGTAGTACATTCAGGCCTGCAGCCAACGTAAGGATCTCCATGGTATTCAGGAAGACACGAACATTCTCCATTGTCACATATAGAATTAGCTCCACACGGCGACGGGTTGCACAAATCAGATTCAATAGGTTCTATAATAAAAATTATACCAAGATTTTAAAAATAAACTTAAATCTCTTTTAAGTATATTTTGACACAATAGATATACCTTTTAGGAGTTGCAAGTGACACGCAGTGAATGGATCACCGATGTAACCTTCTAAACATGAGCAAATCGACAAATGTCTTTTGACAGTACATTGTGCATTTTGTCCACAAGATCCAGGACAAGGATCTTTACATTTTTCATTTATACAAGCTAGTGAACTGATGCAATCTTCGTTTGCAACACATTCTGGTCGACAATTAGGTGGGCTACCTAAGTAGCCTACGGAACATGAGCATGATGCTTGTCCACGAACGACCTTACAAATGGCGTTCGCGCCACAAGGGCTTGGCAAACATGGATCTTTATTTTCTTCAAATTGTTGTAGTAAAACTAAAAAAAAAACCATACATATTATACAAAAGTAAAACGTTTATACTGTAATGAAATATAAAATTGTGAAATTATTCATACCCTGATTTTTATAACATCTCGTAAATGGATCTCCAGTAAAACCTTGTAGACAGCTACATATAGGATTATGGTGAAGAACACGACATTCGGCCTTTACACCGCATACATTATTACAAGGATCACCGCATTTTTGGTTAACACAAGCTTTATCAGAGGCGCAGTCGGAACTGAGTAAACATTCTGGTCTGCATTTAGGCGGCTCTCCCAAAAAGTTAGGTAAACAACTGCAAGCTGCTTGATTGTTGACATTCTTACATTGACTATAGGGTCCACATGGATTTGGTTGACAAATATTTGCAGGTATTATTGCTGTGACTACAATAAAATAAATAATCAGAACAGAAATAAAAATAAATAATTATACTCACAAGAACGTACAAGAATCGCCATACTCACGTTGTATTATATTACATCGCCGAGTAGCGTCGCCAGTATATCCGGCTGTACAAACACATGTAGGTGAATGATTTACGGTTGTGCATTCTGCGTTTATTCCGCAAGACCCAGGACACGGGTCTTGACATTTATTTCCCAAGCAAGCTCTATTTCCAGGACAATCTGAGTCGCTAATACATTCTGGTCTGCATCCTTCATATGGATTTCCAAAGTAGCCTTCAATGCATGTACATGATCCCACATGATTTTTTTCTCTACATTCGGCATTTGACCCACAAGGAGTTGGGAAGCAAGGGTTTAATACTTCAACTGTAGTATGCACGGTGCACCCAGTAAATGGATCTCCTCCGTAGCCTTGTGGACAAACACACATAGCAGCGTGACTGACTACATGACATTCGGCGTTGTTCCCGCAAACACCTGTGCATGGATCTCTACATTTTTGATTTTTACAAGCCAAATGAGGTGAACATTCACTGTTACTAATACATTCTGGTCTACAATAAGGAGGTTGACCTTTATATTCTGGTAAACAACTACATGAAGGATTTTGATTATTTTCTTGGCAAATTGAGTTCGGTCCACAGGGTGACGGTTGGCATGGATTAACAATTACTGGAGATGTACCTAAAACATTACATTCATTTTATTATTTGCCATTATCCTCCGGCTTGTTAAATTTCAAAGTTCAACTTAAAGCATTCATGATTACACTTACTTAAAACAAGATTACATTCTACGAACGGATCGCCAGAGTACTTCTCTGGACAAGCACAGACTGGGTTATGATTAATTACTTCACAGGTTGCTTTTATTCCACATGCTCCAATACAAGGATTGATACATTTTTGGTTCATGCAGGCTTGGCTTAAGGGGCATTCAGAGTTACCAGTGCACTCTGGCCTACAAGCAGGTGGTACTCCCAAATATGTTGGCAAGCAAGAACAAACAGCTTGGTTATTTATCACCCTGCATTGACTGTTGGGACCACATATGGCTGTATTACAAGGATTTTCTATTGTTTGGACTGAAATAATAACAAATTATTGTAAAAATATACAGCCACAACTGATATATATAAGTTATTGCGTTTAAAAATCAAACCTTTTATGGGATTACACGCAATAAAAGCGTTACCGGTATAACCAGCCCCACAACTACACATAGGAATGTGGTTGACTACTTGACAAATTGTATTTTGTCCGCAGGCATCGACACATGGATCAACACATTTCTTTTTCACACAGGCCTTATTATTCTCACAATCTGTACTAAAGACGCATTCTGGCCTACAGTTAAAGTAAGGATCTCCATTATAATCCGGCAAGCATTGACAATGACCATTAATGCATTCAGCATTTGATCCGCACCGTACATTTGTACATGAATCAGTATATATTGCTTCAACTGTAAACAGAAAAATAGATATTTTTGGATTTTATTTCATAATTTTACATGGTGCAAAACAGTGGACATGTATTTTACTGTCCATTGAGTGAACTTGTAAAAGTTGCAGTATATAATTATATTACAATATTATAAATAATTAGTTTTAGAAAGGTTACATAAATTATGTCACTTTCTATACTGAGCTGTGCTTGTGACAGCAAGTTATTTTTCGAATACATACTTTTCATTATGGCACATAAAATTTAGATAAAATCTTACCTTGTAAGGGCTGACGTTGACAGCTCGTGAATGGATCTCCAATGTAACCTTCGATACATGAACATATGGGTATATGATTAAGAACTGTACATGTTGCAGACAAGCCACAGGACCCGGGACAAGGGTCAAGGCATTTGCGGTTTATGCATGCACGATCGCTTGGGCAGTCTGCGTGTATTGTGCATTCTGGTCTACAGTTTGGAGGACTTCCGATAAATTCCATTAAGCAAGAGCAAGAAGGAGAATTTCCGAAATTTTGACAAATGGAATTAGGGCCACATGGAGATGGTACACAAGGATCACTAGTTTCTGCTGGTAATGCCACTGAAAGAAGTTAATTAAATAATGTATAGCAAAAATGTGTTTTAGTCATTATTTGATATTATTTTTATATTTCATACTACTCACCAGGAGCGACGGAGCAAATTGTAAATGGATCTCCTACGTAAGAGCGTTTGCACGAACATATAGGACTATGATTAACAACCCTACAATTCGCATTTATTCCACAGGCCTTTAAGCAAGGATTAATGCATTTGTTTCTGATACAGGCCTTATCTTGTGGACACTCGGCACTCGCAACGCATTCTGGGCGACAATTTGGTGGAGTTCCAACGTATTCTTGTAAGCAGGAACACACAGCTTGATTATTGGCAGTCCTACATTGACTATTGGGACCGCATGGTGACGGATAACATATATCAATGGGCAGCACCGGTAGTGGCTCTAAAAAAAGGATTAAATTATTTAATTCATTCTGATGTATATGCTTTTGCGTTACTAAGTCACGATTTCCAGTACCCACCTTGGTAAACACAATTTCTAAACGGATCACCAGTGTAACCACTGTTGCATGTGCATAGCGATGCATGATTCACAACTTGGCAAACTGCATTGGAGCCGCAGCTTCCTGGGCAAGGATCGACACACTTGTTGTTAGTACACGCTTTATTACTGGGGCAGTCGGTATTCACGACGCATTCTGGTCGGCAACCTTCATACGGGTTTCCGATGTAGCCTTCAATACAACTACATGATCCTGCATTGTTTCTTTCTTTACAAATAGCATTGAAACCACACGGCGAGGGTGTACAAGGATTTGAGACAACTTCATCACGTAATATTTCTAGGATACATTCAGAGAACGGGTCCCCGGTGTATCCATAGGTGCAAATACAGTTTGGCGAATGACTGACAACTCTACACTCGGCGTTATTACCGCACACGCCATTGCATGGATTGACGCATCTCATATTAACACAGGATAGCTGTGAGGAACAGTCTTCATTGCTAGTGCATTCGGGTCGACAGTATGGCGGTTGTCCATAATAATTTTCAAGGCAGGTACAAGATGGAACATCATTGATAATTTTACATATAGAATTCGGACCACATGGAGAAGGAGAACAAACGTCAATAGGCTTCTGGGGCTTATCAGCTGAAACAAAATATGTCCATAAATAAAAAACAAAAATTCTATTATATCATTAACTATTATTAAAATACATACGTAGTTTATGACATCGAACAAACGGATCTCCCGAAAATGTGACTGGACAAGTGCATATTGGATTATGATTTACAACTTTACATTCTGCGTCAATTCCACAAGCACCATCACAAGGATTTGTGCATCTCTGATTAGTACAAGCTTGATTCAGTGGACATTCTGCAGATATTGTACATTCTGGGCGGCAAGTTGGTGGACTACCAATATAATTTGGAGTACAAGAACAGATAGCTTGACCATTTATAATTCTACATTGGCTGTTGGGTCCACACGGAGATGGCTGACAGGGATTTACGTTGTTTGGTTCTATAAGGCGAAATAAAGTAGTCAATATTTAATTATGTAAATCATTATTACAACTAAATTAGTAAATTTTCAGACAATAACTAACCAGATACAATATAGCATTCAATAAACGCATTTCCTGTCATGCGTTCTGGACAACTACACATTGGGATGTGGTTGACTACATTACATTGAGCATTTGGCGCGCATGTGCCTGGACATGGATCTTCACATTTATTCCTTATGCAAGCTTTATTACGATCACAATCAGAACTCAAAGTACATTCCGGTCGACAACCACTATATGGGTCTCCTTGGAATTCGGGAAGACAACTACACTTTCCATTGGAGCAGAGGGCGTTTGTTCCACAAGGTGATGGGTTGCATAAATCAATCTCGACTGGAGCTGACAAAAACATGAAAATTATTTATTATGATTTAATACAAATTTTGTGATACTAATTATACATTTAAACAGCTAAAATTGTAATGAATACTATTACAACAAACCATGTTGTGGAGCAGGGGCGCAATGCGTAAACGCATTTCCAGTGTATCCTTCTCTGCATTTACATATTGAGACATGATTTAGAACGAAACAATCGGCATTTATTCCACATGAACCTGGACACGGATCTTGGCACTTTTGATTAATGCAAGCGAGATTGCTAATACAATCTTCGTTTATTGTACATTCGGGTCTACAGTTCGGTGGACTTCCTTCATAGTTTGGTAAACATGAACAAGATGGAAGATCGTGAATATTTTTGCATAGCGAATTCGGTCCACATGGTGATGGAACGCATGGATCCCTTATAGGTCGAAGTTCTTCAGACACTATAATATTAATATAACGTATAGATTAATTCAAATTATTGTCAAAGTGTAGACTATACTTTCATCACTATCATTCATATTTATAGTTATAATATATATACATGCTATGTATGTATGTTACGAGTCTGATACATTATGCCTAATAAAACTTACCAATAATTTTAATACAACTTGAGAATGGATCTCCAGTAAACGTAGATAGACAAGTGCAAATTGGACTGTGATTAATAACTTTGCAATCTGTATTTTGGCCGCAAGGTCCAGGACATGATAAAACACATTTTTGATTCTTGCAGGTTTTATCTGTGGGACATTCTGCATTAATTACACATTCCGGTCTACAATTTGGCGGAGATCCATGGTATTCTGGTAAACATGAGCAAACACTCTGGCTGTTCGACACCTTACATTGACTATTCGGCCCACACGGTGAGGGTACACAAGGATTAGATGGCGTCATATCTCGTTCTGAAATGTCAAATTTGATCGAAATTAGAAACTTTCATTTGAAATTAAATATCAAGATAGCAAATTCGACTTTGTAGGTCTTCTATTTCATAAGAATTCGTAATGGTTGGCAAAGCGACGACAATCAATTATGAATTAGCTACCTGCGGGCTTCATGAGATGGGAAAATAATTATGAACAAAATGTAAGTATTTTATAAGAAAATACTAGTTATACTTACGAATAGGTATACAATGCCTAAATGGATCACCAGTATGCTGCGTTGGACATGTGCACAGTGGTAAATGATTGACGACTTGACATTTCGCATTTATAGCACAAGTACCGGGACATGGATCGACACATTTATTGTTAGAACATGCCTTATTGCTGGGACAGTCTGAATTTACAACGCATTCTGGTCTGCATGTTTCGTACGGATCGCCAAAGTAGCCTTTCAAACAAATACATGCTCCTATGCCATCTCGTTCAACACATTCGGCGTTCGATCCACATGGTGATGGTAAACATGGATTTATTTGCTCAAATACATTGGGAGTATTTATGATACATTGTATAGCTGGGTCACCTGTATAACCTTCAGGACACATACATACAGCCGAATGACTTAGAACACGGCATTCTGAATTCACTCCGCATGCCTGATTACAGGGATTTTGGCATCTGCGGTTAATACATGCTAACAGAGGCGCACATTCACTATTGGAAATACATTCTGGGCGACAGTTTGGTGGAGATCCTATAAAGTCAGGTAAGCACTGACACGAAGCAGTTGCCGTTGTTGTTTCTTGACAAATTGAATTTGGACCACAAGGTGATGGTTGACATGGATTACCCGTTACTATTGGGTCAGAAGGAGCTGCGGACGAAAAATAAATAGTTATTAAATAAAAATAATTAAAGTTTTATATATTTTAGTGGATGCTATTTAATAGCAATATGATGTTTAACATTTAAATAATGGCAACTTACGTATTTTTATACAACGCGAAAACGGATCGCCAGTGCCCGACGAGCAAGTGCAAATAGGATTATGATTGATAACTTGACATATAGCTTCAACACCACATGCACCTTCGCAAGGATTAACACATTTTTGGTTGCTGCAAGCTGTATTTAAGGTACAATCTGAGCTGCTAACGCATTCTGGGCGACACGTTGGTGGTGCACCCTGGTATCCAGGCAAACAAGAACATATTGCTTGTTGATTATGTTCCGTGCACCTACTATACGGACCGCATGGACTGGGGTTGCACGGGTTTGTAACAACCGCTTCTGAAAATCAATTACAATTTGTTATAGGTTATGAGTAGGAATTTATGTAATGAATATCTAATATATAAAACTTTCGTGTCACGGTGTTCGAACTTGAAATCCTCCGAAACGGCTCGACCGAACCTTATGAAAATTTATATAGTTATTCAGTAGGCCTGAGAATCGGACAACATCTA
>JAOSYY010000013.1:4720504-4737552 GCA_025727935.1 Hebomoia glaucippe | reverse complement strand
TTTTTTTTTCATTTTTTTAAGATACAGCATATAAAAATACGTACAACCCCCAATTTTCACCCCTCTACAGTCAACCCATAATAATAGATGTGGCAAAACGACGTTTGCGGGGTCAGCTAGTGAAATATAATAATATATAACATTCACATACCTCGAATAGGTAAACATCTCAAAAACGCATTTCCGGTCATTTTAGCGGGACATGTACAAATTGCCATATGTTTTACGACGTCGCATACAGCGTCCAATCCGCAAGTATTGTTACAAGGATTGACACAGTGATTTCTGACACAAGCCTTACTCATTGGACAATCGGAACTTATTGTGCACTCTGGACGACACTCGAAATAAGGATCACCACTATATTCAGGGAGGCATGTGCATATACCATTATTGCAGTTCGTGTTTATTCCACATGGCGAAGGGTGGCAAGGATTCTGTGGTGTTATGTCTGAAATATTTTTAAATAATGATTAAATAAAGATACCAGATTTAGCAATTTGTACGCAGAATATATTTCATGAATTCAAAAAAATATTCCCTGTCATCCATATGGGGAATTAGAGTAGAATCACCATAAGCAAGTACTTTAAAGGGATAAAAAGCCTTGTATTCAATAATTACTTTTTCCAATACTTTGAATCCAGCACATATGTATATATCTAGCACAATGATTTTTTTTACAAGTTCACAAACCTAATCGTATGAATTTATAGGAAAATTTGGTGTAATAATTGTGTATATCATAACTTCTTTAATTACCTTTGAAGGGTTTTTTAGTGCAACTTTGGAATGGATCCCCAATGTAACCCTCTGTGCAAGTACAGATAGCTATATGGTTTTGTACTCTACATTCCGCATTTAACCCACAGGAGCCGGGACATGGATCTACACACTTTTCATTGATACAAGCTTTTTCACTACTACAATCCGTATTAATTGTACATTCTGGACGACAATTAGGTGGACTGCCTATATATTGAGGTAAGCAAACACAAGACGGTGACCCGTTTATATCACGACATTGTGAAAATGTACCACACGGATTCGGTATACATGGATTTGTTTGTATAACAGTCGTTTCAATAACTGAAAATAATAATAATATTTGAGTAAAATTATTTTTACTTAAAAAGTAACAAGTTTATCATGATCTAATCTTACCTCTGTAACATCTATTAAATGGATCACCAGTGTACTGCACTGGGCATGAACATATAGGACTATGATTTATGACTTTACATTCAGCATCAAGACCACAAACATCTTCACATGGATTTTTACACTTTTCGTTTATGCAAGCTAGGTGTTGTTGACATTCCGAACTAACGAGGCATTCAGGTCTACATGATGGCGGAGAGCCCAAGTAGTTTGGTTTACAAGTGCAGGTAGCTTGGTTATTGGATTCCTTACAAATACTATTAGGGCCACAAGGCGACGGTAAACAGGGATTCTTTTGGGGTATTATTTCTTCTGAAAAATATAATAAATTTAAGCAAATTAATACTTCTATTTCTGGTTTTATTTCAGTATGTTTATATTTATTTATTTTATACCTTTAAGCTTTACGACACATTGTTGATATGGATTTCCAGTGTAGTCTGGTAAACATTCACATTTGGGCGTGTGATTTATGACACTGCAAAATGCATTGACTCCACATACATTATTACACGGGTTTTTACATTTGCTCTGTATGCAGGCTAAATTTGTCGCACAGTCTGAATTAACCACACATTCTGGACGACAACCCTCATAAGGATTTCCAATGTACTCAGGTAAACACACGCATGAACCGGCACCTTTAAATTCTTTACATATTGCGTTAGGTCCGCAGGGAGATGGCGAACAAGGTGTAAGTGGTACATCTATTAATATACAATTAATAAAGGGGTCGCCACTATAGCTTGATGGACAATAACATTGAGGTGTGTGGCTCACAACTGTACATTCAGCACCTATTCCACAAGACCCTGGACAAGGATCTTTACACTTTTCATTGATACATGCCAATTGATTTGGACATTCGGAATTAGCAATGCATTCAGGTTTGCAATTCGGTGGGCTTCCTACATATTCATCAAGACAAGCACAAGAAGGTGATCCATTTATTTCTTGGCACACCGAATTTGGACCACAGGGCGATGGCTGACATGGATTATCATACGTGATTTCTTCTTTTTCTAAAACAAAAGAATAACAATTAATAAAATACCTTAACTTAAAAAATAATAAAATCGCGAATATTTTACAAAATTATTACCTGAATTGGAGAATATACTTCAAACACAGTATATAGGAAATATTAATGTAGTGTGTATGTATGTAGGACAGTAGAATAAATATAATAGGAAAAATCTTACCTATCAGTAAACATTTTGTAAATGGATCACCAGTCAAGCTAGAAGGACATGAACATATAGGGTTATGGTTTATTACTTGGCACACTGCTCCAAATCCACATGTACCAATACATGGGTCTACACATTTTTGACCCGAGCACGCTTTATTTAAAGGACATTCGGAACTTGTAACACATTCCGGTCTACAGGTTGGAGGAGCGTCTTTATATCCAGGCAGACACGTACAAATAGCTTGACCATTGATTTCTCTACATTGACTATTCGGCCCGCACGGAGATGGCTGACAAGGATTAATGTTTTCGATAACTGTAACTGGCCTGCACTCAACAAAAGCATTACCACTGTGATTCGGTAAACATGTGCACATCGGTACATGATTGATTACATTACAAACAGCTTGCCGACCACACGTGTTTTCGCAAGGATCAACACATTTCTTTTTAAAGCAAGCTCGATTGTGTGGGCAGTCACTGCTCATGAGACATTCTGGTCTACATCCAAAATAAGGATCGCCTTGGTAATCGTGCATACAAGTACATTTTCCATCATCGCATTCTGCATTTGGACCGCATGGCGACGGATTGCATGGATCCAATTCCGGCAAGTCTAAAAGATTTAATATTTATCAAAAACGAGCTAAAAACATTGTTTAAATACATATATCTATCTAAAAGTATCTTATTAAGAAGTTAATATTTGCTAGACATATACATTGTGTATCTTAATAAAAAAGTAAGTTTACTTACCATCTTTTTGAAGTTCCAGGTGGCACTGCACAAAAGGATCTCCTATAAAGGATTCCAAACAAGTACACTGTGCAATGTGATTGAACACTCTACATTGCGCATTAAGCCCGCAAGCACCGAGACATGGATCTTGACATTTCTCATTAATGCACGCTTGATTACTAGGACATTCTGAATTAATAGTACACTCTGGTCTACAATTCGGAGGAGTACCTATGTAATTAGATTCACACGTACACGACGGTGCGCCTCCAATGTTGCGACATAATGCATAGAGTCCGCAAGGCGATGGCAAACATGGATCTAATGAGTGCGGTTGCTCAGGCTGAGAAGAGACTGAAAATTAAACATTTTTTTAAGTTAATTTATATTTATAGCATGGTATTATACCAATTACGTCATTATATTAACTTTTAACTGTATTTAGAAATCCAAAGAAATGGCTTTATATTATCATTATATAAAAATGGGCCATAGCTTACTTATAATAGGATAACACCTCGTGAATGGATTTCCAGTTAAGCCCCGGTTACAAACACAGATAGGACTGTGATTTATTACATTGCAACTGGCACTGTCACCACAACTGTTTATACAAGGATCGGAACATTTTTGATTAATACATGCTAAGTCAGGTGGACATTCTGAACTCATAACGCACTCAGGACGACAATACGGCGGTGATCCTACAAACTCAGGTAAACAAGAGCACACTGCTTGGCCTTGGACTTCTTTGCATTGACTATTAGCTCCACATGGACTTGGATTACATGGATCTTTCTCTAGCACTTGAGCTAAAATATGAATTATTTTTAAATCAATTATAATAACAATATAATCAAAATATTCATTCCTCAATATTTTCTCATTAAAATTTACTTACGTTCTTGGAATATACTGCAGTGACTGAAGGGATTTCCAGTATATCCCGACTGACAAACACAATTCGGAACGTGATCGTTCACAAGACAGAAAGCATTTATTCCACATGTTCCCGGGCACGGGTCTAAGCACTTCATTCCCGAACAAGCTTTATTAAGGGGACAGTCAGAATCTACAACACATTCAGGTCTACATCCTTCGTATGGGTTTCCAGAGTAAGCCTCGGCACATTGACAAGCTCCTATGCCATTTTGTTCTCTACAGATAGCATTCGCTCCACATGGATTAGGAATACATGGATGCAACAACTCACTTGGGGTCTTTACAGTTTCTATATTACAATGCGAAAACGGATCTCCTGTATAACCAGGTTGGCAAAGACATATAGGAGAGTGACTCACAACTCTGCACTCTGTGTTTATTCCGCAGCTGCCTTTGCATGGATCTGAACATTTTTGGTTTATACAGGCTTTATTATGATCACATTCACTATTACTTATACATTCTGGCCTACAGTTCGGTGGAGTTCCTTTATATGAATCGAGACAAGCACAAACTGGGCCGTCATCTTTACTTCTGCACGTCGAATGAGGTCCGCAAGGTGATGGTTCACAAGGATTGATTTGAATTGGTTCGTTCACTTAAATATATAAATAATAAAAATGTTAAATATAATAATAATATTAAATATAATAATAATGTCAAAATGTAATTGAATATAAAAATAAAATAAAATTAACTTACCCACTATATCACATTTTCTAAACGGATCTCCAGTAAACGAAGGTGGACATGTACAAATAGGGTTATGATTTATAACTTCACAGATTGCGGAAATGCCACAAGCTCCCTCACATGGATTTACACATTTTTGATTTTGACATGCCGCGTTAAGAGGACATTCTAAACTGACTACACATTCTGGTCTGCAATTGGGAGGACTGCCACGGTATCCTGGAAGACAGGAGCACACTGCTTGGCCGTGTGACTGATGGCATTGACTATTAGGACCACAAGGTGAAGGATTACAGGGACTTATGTTGGCAACTGGAAGAAAGAAATTTTTTATTTAATAAAGATGCAATTAGAAAGATACAGCTCCTGGTAATTAAATATAATAAGTTTTACCACTCGTAGCCCGACACTCCATAAACGCGTTGCCGCTCATTCCACGTGGACAAGAACACATAGGAATATGATTGTTGACTTCACAAAGAGCGTTACGTCCACATGTTTCTTTACACGGATCCACACATTTATTTCTTTGACAACCTTTATTTCGTGGACAATCTGAATTTTGTAAACATTCTGGTCGACATCCAAAGTATGGATCGCCGTGGTAATCAGTCATGCATGTACAAACTCCATTGTTACAATTAGCGTTTGATCCACACGGATTGGGGTTACATGGATCACTGGGTGCAAAAATCTCAGGATCTAAAATTTGTTTTTAAATTACATAATCATGAACATACAACATTTTGAATACTAATTCTAATAAAAGCTATCTATACCTTTTATTGGAGAGCGTTTACATTCTCTAAATGGATCGCCAGTAAATTCCTCTGGACACAAACAAACGGCTACGTGTCTGTTAACATAGCATTTGGCATATAAACCGCATGAACCTTCGCATGGGTTGCGACATTTTTCTGATATACAAGCCTTGTCACTGGGGCAGTCAGAATTAACCACACATTCAGATTTACAAAACGGTGGAGAACCAATGTAAGTTGGTAAACATGAACAAGATGGTAAACCGTTAATGTTACGACACTCCGCATATAGACCACATGGAGATGACAGACATGGATCTTTTGTTTCTTCTACTGAGAACGCAATTTCTGAAAATTCAATTGAAGACTTTGTAATAAGATTTTCCTTTCAAAGATAACTTAATAAAAGATATTACTTATTAGAATAAATGATAACTTACGTAATCGTCGGGTGCAAGCAATAAATGGATCTCCCACATATCCTTGGCGACACGAGCAAACCGGGCTGTGGTTGATTACTTTGCAATCTGAATTACTCCCACACGGTTTTGGGCATGGATTGACACAACGATTGTTTATACACGCTTTGTTACTTTTACAATCTGAATTAACGACACATTCCGGTTTGCAATTTGGTGGTGCTCCAATGTAATTCATCAAGCATGAGCATACTGGTTGATTATTTATTACTTTACAATGAGCATTTAGTCCACAAGGTGACGGATTGCAAACATCAATTGATATATCTTGAGCTAAAAACGTAAACGACCCTTTTGTGAGATACATACATTTTTAATAAGTGTAATATTTTAGTTTTCTCGGTTGGCTATCCGCAAACCAAATAATATTGTCAAAAATATTAAACAATATATTCAAAAACTTTATTAATCGAAAAATATTTCGACATATTTTTCAATAGAACAATATGTATAATATAATAACATTGTAACTGATCGATGTATTTTGAAGACATTTCAGAAAAACTAGTATTGGTGGACTTTATTAATCCAAAAAAATATAGACAATTAAAAGTCGTTGTCAAAATCGACACGAACGCGACGAAGCCATTGGCAGAAGGTATTATTAAATTTATACATTGCGGATCACAGCTATATAATATTACTGTAGCTGTATTATTTTGTGTGCAACTAGCTGTTGGGTCTTATATATATGTATATGTATATGTACTTATATTTGTAATCCCATTAAGGTAAAACTCTAATTAATTGACGTAAAGTTTTTAAATAATAAGAATATTTGCAAGCTAATATTCAAACGCCTAATGAATATCATTTATCCTGAATGCTGGAAATAAATAGCTCGATAACACCCCATGAATAACTGATGATTCAATTTAGTAAATATTTCCTACTATGAAGCGACCATCAGCTAGTCTGTCTATAACAGATATAAAAAAATCAAAGTAGTAAATATACAAACTACGCCTTTTGTACTTACCCCGAATTGGTGAACACATTATGAGTGCATTTCCCTTAAAGCCTACTTGGCAGTTACAGGATGGCTTATGATTTGTAACAAAACAATCCGCGTTAAGACCGCATACACCCGGACATGGATCTGTACATTTATTTCTAACGCAAGCCAACATTAACGGGCAGTCGGAATCGGAGATACACTCTGGTCTGCAACCTTGATATGGATCACCGAAATAATCAGGACGACAAGTACATGATCCTGCATGCCCTTGTACTTTACAGTCTGCATTTACCCCACAAGGAGAGGGCTCACATGGATTTAAATATTCAACTGCAATAGGAGCTGAAAGTGAAGTATGAAATAAATGTATTCACTTACCAAAATGTTTCCATTAACCGTAGAAGCACTTCATCCGAAGCGTTAGTCCAAGCTTAACTCGGCATGGTCGACGTTAGGTGACCTCTCCAAATCCGATGACGCCTTTGCTAACCCGCCGTAAATCCAAAGCGGCCGCCCAGAGAACGGCCTAAGCTTACTGTAAGTGCTTTGTTATCTCCGCGAGCTCCATTCAAAAGCAAGGCATTATAAATGTCAAATAGGTAAATTACAAGTTACAAAAAATTGTTATATCCCTTCTGAAAGCACTTAACAAACTAATTTATTATTATTTATGAAATATACACCGTTTCGTTGTGAATACCGATTATATTATTATTAAAGCTCAATAATAAAGCTAAATTAGGGAGATTATCTAACCGGGCTTATCAACTGGCATGGTAGTCAAATCACCTTTAAATAAAACCCCCAATTCAGCTCTATGTTTACATTAGTAAATCGTGTGAGGCGTGATCTTAAATGAATATAATCTTAAATGAACTTAACATAAGCACACAATTTAAGGCATGAATAATTATCACGCTTTGCAAAGCAGCGGGTTAATGCGGACTTGAAATATGACTAACGTTTTTCAGTTAATATACAATTTAATAAAACTATCATGTGCTGCTTAAAACTGTTTTTTCATACCTTAGTTACAATAAGGAAAATATAACGATTACAATCGTGTAATTATTACTAATAAACAACGTGGTTTCAACTTGGGTTCAACTTCTTATACTAAAATATTTCAACGTATTGAAAATATACCTTTAGGAGGAATGCAACCCTGGAATGGATCTCCTTGGAAGCCGTGTTCACAGGCACATGTCGCTCGATGATCCACAACTGAACATACAGCGTTAGAACCACAGGCTTGTAAGCAAGGGTCTTTACAGCGCTGAGCTATACAGGCAAGTGCTGCTGGACATTCTGCACTTATAGTGCATTCTGGTCGGCAATTTGGTGGTGAACCAATATAACCTGGTTGGCAGCTACATGCAGGTACATCTCCTGTTTTTATACATATTGAATTTGGTCCACACGGAGTAGGATCACAAGGATCAATTGGGATTGGCGGTGATGCTAAAAGAAAGATTTAAACACTAAGCATATTTGCAAAATTGTAGTATTTTGAAAAACAATTTTACCACTTTTACTTACTCGGTACTGGTGAGCAATATGTGAAAGGATCCCCAGAATATCCGTCGTTGCATGTGCATATTGGAGAATGTGCAATAACTTGGCATCGAGCTCCTCGGCCGCAAGCTCCTTCGCAAGGATCCCTACAACGGTGATCTATGCAGGCCTCTTGTAATTTACATTCAGAGCTAACAAGACATTCTGGCCGACAAGATGGAGGCGAGCCGATGTGACCGGCGCGGCACGAGCAAGCAGCTGCACCATTGGCACTTACAGTGCATTCACTATACGGTCCACATGGCGACGGTGTGCAAGGCGATTGGTGTGGTTCTATAAATATAAATTCATTCTTTTAATTTTAGTTTCCTGATAATAAAATATAGCGGACCATCTTAATTACAGATAATTATAAGATTACCTTCTCGAATAATGTCTGTACAGTAAGAGAACGGATCCCCTGAAGTACCTACAGGACAAGTACATGATGGGATATGATTGTTTACAGAACATATAGCACCGGTTCCACAAGCCCCTGGACAAGGGTCCAAACATTTTCCTCCTTGACATGCTCTTGTTGGAGAACATTCACCATTGGTTGAACATTCGAGTCGACAGCCGATATAAGGATCCCCAAAGTATCCTTTAGCACATAAACAAACACCACTATCACATCTGGTATTCGACCCACACGGAGATGGATTGCAAGGGTCTGCAGTAGGCGGAGGAGTTAAAACTGAAATTTAGGAAACAAAAATTAATATATTACTTCCATATCTTATCCTTTACAAAATTTGTAATATTTTGTTTAAAAAGGAAAGTTTGTAATATTATCAATGTCCTACCAATTACTTCCGCGCATTGTATAAATGGATCACCAGAATATCCTGCGGGGCAACTACAAATGGGAATATGGTCTTGTACGCGACATTCAGCTCTAAATCCGCAGGACCCTTCACAAGGGTTTGTACATTTCTCAGCTATGCAGGCTTCAAGAGATGGACAGTCAGTATTAACGAGACATTCTGGGTGACAGTTTGGTGGTGTGCCTATGTAGTTGCCACTACAAGAGCATGAAGGGAATCCGTTAACTGGACGACATTCGCTGTAGGGTCCACAAGGATTTGGTGTACAAGGTTCGGATGGTGGAATATTTTCAACTTCACTGAATTGTATTTCTCGGCATCGGCTAAATGGATCACCGGTAGTACCAGCAGGACAACTACAGAGTGGACTGTGGTTTATAACTTGACAATGAGATCCTATACCACAAGTTCCTCTGCAAGGATCTGAACATTTCAGTTTATGACAGGCACGGTCAGGCGGACATTCACTGCTCACTGTACATTCTGGGCGACAATCTGGTGGAGCACCCTTGTAGTCTGGCAAACATTCACAAGATGCTAACCCTCCATTTTCTCTACACACACTATTTGGCCCACAAGGTGAAGGTTGACAAGGTTTCGTTTCTAGTACCGGGTTGTCCTTAGAACATTGAATGAAAGGATTGCCGGAGTATCCTTTGCTGCAAGCACAGGTCGGAACATGATTCACAACTGTGCATTCAGCAAAGTTTCCACAAATTCCTGGGCATGGATCAGCGCACTTATTACGAATGCAAGATTTGTCAGCAGAACAATCAGAACTTAAAACACATTCAGGTCGACAGCCCTCATAGGGATTTCCTTGATAACCATCCAAGCAAGAACACGCCCCGGCACCGTCTCGTTGAGTGCAAACAGCATTCATTCCACAAGGTGAAGGGTCACATGGCTTTACAACTTTCTCTGTAACAATGTGATAAAACAAAGATGTACATTACAAAATGTACTAATAATTTAATTTTAAGTCATAAAATAAGAGCTTACCTTCTTGAGGGAAACATTGTTGGAATGGGTTTCCAGTATATTTTTCATGACAAACACAAGATACTGTGTGACTGACTATAATACAATCGGCATTAATTCCGCATGAGCCTGGACAAGGATCTATACATTTATTTCTTATACAGGCTTGATTAGAAGGACAATCTGGATTAATGACACATTCAGGTCTACAGTTGGGCGGTTGTCCGATGTAATCGTCAGCGCATCTACAATTAGCTTTCCCATTTCGTTCAATACATATTGAGTTCGGTCCACATGGTGATGGATTACATGCGTCAACAGGTTCATGTGGTACTGTTACCATAGCAAAGCAACTCTTGAATGGATCTCCGGTTTGTCCAGCATTGCAACTACATATTGGACTATGATTAATAACTTCACATCGAGCCTGTAGACCACATGCATTGATGCAGGGATTAATACACTTTTGATTGACACACGCCTTTGTTGAGGGACATTCTGAACTCACGACACATTCTGGTCTACAAGCTGGTGGAGAACCTTGGAAACCATCTACACATGCACAAACAGCTGTATGTTCCACTGTTTTACAAATACTATTTGGTCCACATGGAGAAGGATGGCAAGGGTCCGTCGGTGGAGATTTTTCTCTTTCTATTGGTTGGCATTGCGTAAATGGATTTCCAGTAAAATCATTTATACATGAACAGCTAGGGATATGATTTATAACATCGCATTTCGCATTCTGACCGCATACTCCTGGACATGGATCTCGACATTTATTACGCAAACAAGCTTTGTCTCTCGGACATTCCTGACTACCCGTACATTCTGGACGGCACGTTTCGTATGGATTTCCTTTATATTCTGGTAAACAAGTACAGAATCCATTATCACATTTAGCATTAGGCCCACAAGGTGAGGGATTGCAAGGGTCCTGTGGAGTAGGAGTCGTAGGAGCTGTAAAACGAAATATTTTTTAATCATTTTCTAGATAAAGAAAATTTTTGTCAAATGTTTTTAAGTGTTTTATAAAAAATGAATACCTTCGCTTATCGGAGAACATCGAGAGAACGGATCACCGGTAAATCCTTCATTACATACGCAAACGGCTACATGATTTAAAACATGACAATTAGCTTCCACTCCACAAGAACCTGGGCATGGATCTTCACATTTCTGTCGAACACAAGCTAATGAAGCTGGACATTCTGAATTAATTGTACATTCTGGACGACAAGATGGAGGTGATCCAACGTATTCAGGTAGACAAGAACATGCTGGTCCACTTGCTAACATTTGACATCGTGAGTGAGGACCACACGGCGAAGGCGTGCAAGAAGGTGGACGTTCAGTAGTAGTTGATGGGATTTCTGTAATAAAAATAAGATTTATAATTGTTTAAAATATTATAATAATTTTTAGCGAAATATTAGTAAATAATATTACTAGATTTGAAAGAGTAATACTTACGGTAACACTGTGTAAACGGATCTCCGGTCATGCCTGCTGGGCATGTGCAAATAGGGTTATGGTTCTTTACTTGACAGTGAGCTCTCAAGCCACAGGTGTTTGGACAAGGATCATCACATTTTTGATTAATACACGCCTTTGATGGATCACATTCACTGTTTACAACGCACTGTGGCCTACAGGAAGGTGGTGATCCCACGTAGTTTGGCAGGCATGAACATACGGCTTGCATATTGACTTGTCTGCATTGACTATTTGGCCCGCATGGCGTAGGCTCACAAGGATTTGAAGGAGGAATATCTAAATAAATATATAACCAAAAATGTACAATTATGGAAACTTTGAAATGATCATTAAAAACACAAAGAGAAATAATACTTACAGTCCAACACTATCTGTTTACATTGGAAGAATGGGTCACCTGTATACCCACTAGGACAAGTACAGACTGGAATATGTTTTTCAACGGTACATTGAGCCAGCTGGCCGCAGGTCCTAGGACAGGGATCGATGCATTTATATCGAGTACAAGCTAGGTTTGCTGGGCAGTCGTCATTGTTTTCACATTCTCTTCGGCAGCCTTGCGAACTATATGGATCACCTTCATAACCATCAGAACAGAAGCAAGCCCCAGCTGTATTATATTCCCGACATTCAGCATTTGGCCCACAAGGAGAAGGTGTACAAGGACTGGACATGGGCGTCATTTCCGTTGCTAAAAGTTTATTTAAAAAGTCTTAAAGCTCGTTACATAATTTATATTATTTATAATTAATAGTCATTACTTGTTTCATAAAAATAATAATAATATATTTTTATCGTATATGAAATTTACATCAAATTGACATATTTAATAAATCTTGTACATCATATGGTAAACTTGGAAGAGATTACAAGGCCTAATCATTTGTCAATAGTTTTTACTTCTAATAACCATTTTAAATTCTAATAAACATTAAACAACAAATACCTAACTTCTTTTGCATTAGATATGGTTTAATTGTTGATTGTTGTTATTGACAACTATAATGAGTTAACGAAAATTAATTTCCACCAGTGCCTTTCTGAGTCAAACTCAAGAGTAGAGGTGAATATTTCTATAATTCTATAATTATTTTTTGTATTTGTTTAGAATTAAACTAATATCATTAATAATTATGATTAGATACATTTCTCCTACATTTTCTAGTAGACAATGATTTGATACGTACGTGAAAATTCCATTACAACGCAGCTTCTAGAGGCATCACCAGTGAATCCTTGTTGACAACTGCAAACGGGTTTATGGTTGACTGTTAAACAGAGGGCATTTAATCCGCACGCGTTCTGACATGGATCTCTACAGCGTTCGTTGATACAAGCCGTGTTACTAGGACATTCGGCGTCAATAGTACACTCTGGTCGACAATTTGGTACTCTTCCAATATAATTAGGTAGACAAGAACACGCAGCTTGATCGCCTATTACTCGGCAGTCGGAATTTGGCCCACATGGAGATGGATCGCACGGGTTTGTTGGTACAGTTCCTGAAATTTTTTTAAGAATGTTTTAAAAATATGTATGACCACGTAACCAATGGTTTCGCCCAATTTAAGTACAATTTCATTTGTATTTTTTAAATAAAATTAAATATTAATTACACAATATTTTTAGAAAAATGGCAATTAAGTAATACATACTTTCCTCCACTGTGCACTTAGTAAATGGATCACCAGTATACCCAAGTGTACAACTACATATTGGATTATGAGTGACCACTTGACAACGAGCATTTATTCCACATGTATTTGGACATGGGTCTACGCATTTCTTGTTAACGCATGCTTTATCTTGAGGACATTCAGAACTAACAATACATTCAGGGCGACAAGTAGGCGGTGTTCCAATATATCCAGTTTCACAGGTACACACGCTGTGATAGTTAATTACACGACACAAACTATTCGGGCCACAGGGTGATGGTTGACATGGGTTCAACTGAGGCTCCTCTTTATCAAGCGCTATTAAAAATAATATCATGTTATTATTTAGAAGTCTAAAATAATGAAAGATCATTTTATTAAACCTTATTTATACATACTTTGCATATCACATCTCGTGAGAGGGTTTCCAGTATATCCCGTAAGACATGAACATGTTGGAGAGTGATTAATTGTACTACATTCAGCGTTAATTCCACATGCACCAGGACATGGATCCCTACATCTATTATTTGAGCAAGCCTTGTTCCGATCACAGTCAGAATTAGAAACACATTCTGGACGACATCCGGTATACGGGTCTCCAAAGTATTCAGGAAGGCACGAACACGAACCAATACCATTTCTTTCTTTACATATCGCATTAGCACCACATGGCGATGGATTGCAGGGGTTTGGTGGGAGCTCTGGAGCATCTGTTTGAAAAATGTTAGTTACAATTTTATTATTAAAATTCTGCATATTTATTTTTATACTCAGTACCTATTTATAAGAACTTACGTTCAATAATAGAACATCCACTGAAAGGATCACCCGTATATCCCGGTATACAATGACATAACGCTACATGATTTGCTACAGTGCAATCAGAATTGAAGCCGCAAGACCCCGGACAAGGATCTACACATTTTTCCTTTTGACATGCAAGATTACCAGGACATTCAGCATTGATAGAACATTCAGGTCTACAATTTGGTGCAATACCGATATAATTTGGTAAGCATGAACATGCAGGCGCTTCGCCAACTACTTTACATTGTGAATAAGGGCCACACGGCGATGGTACACACGGATTTCCTTTAGGCACCGGAAGAATAGGCTCTAAGAAAAAAGTATAATAAGTATAAAGTAGAAAATAGAACAACGCAGGTAAATGGAAAGCAAGTAAAAAAATGTATAAAACCAGCAGAAAGAAAACAGAAATGCAAAAGAAAAAAGTACATTATTTTGGATATCTGGGTTTGTACAAAATAACAATAACGATTTGTTCTTTATTTTATTTATTGTAAAATTTGATTTTACTGCATTATTCAATCTATTCTTACTTGGTTCCAATCGGCAAGATACAAACGGATCTCCACTAAATCCTGCTTTGCAAGTGCAAATAGGGTTATGGTTTATCACTTGACATTTTGCATTAACACCACATGTTCCTTGACAAGGATCTCTGCACTTTTGCTTAATGCAAGCTTGATGTTGAGCACAATCTGTACTTATGACACATTCTGGCCTACACGTGGGAGGTGAACCTATATAATCTCCTTGACATGAGCATACTCCATGGCCATCTATTATTTTACAGTTGCTGTATGGACCACATGGTGATGGTGAACATGGATTTTCTTCAACAGGAACTGAAATTTTACCATTGAAATTTCTAAATAAGTAATTCAAATTTGTGTATTCAAATTTTTAAATTTAATTAAAAGTACAAACTGTTCTTCTGTGGATAACAGGATATAGTGGGATTTCCAGCATGACCGTCGATACACAAGCACACAGGATTATGGTGTGCAACATTACAAATTGCATTAACTCCACAGGCACCTTCGCAAGGATTTACACATTTATTATTTGAGCACGCCTGATCTAAGTGACAGTCATTGTTTGTAACACACTCAGGGCGGCATCCCATATATGGATCTCCAAAGTAGCCGGGTAAACAAGTGCAAGCACCAGCTGAGTTTTTTTCAGTACATAATGCATTCGGACCACAAGGTGATGGATCACATGGACTCTCATATTCGTTAGCAATTGTCACTAAAAAAGTAATAGTAGTTGCATAGATTGTAATTTTCGAACTAGCTTTTAGAGCAAGTACAGCGGGTACCTCATTTTATAAGACTTACCAATGAAGTAACAACCCCTAAAAGGATCCCCTGTATAGCTCTCTTCACATCTACATACAGCTTTGTGTGAAATCACCACGCATTCTGTGTGAGCACCACAAGAACCCTCACAAGGATTAGAACATTTTTCTCGAATACAAGCAAGATTACTTGGACACTCTTCATCATAGATACATTCTGGACGACAATTCGGAGCTCGACCTACGTAGCCGATTTTACATGAACAAGCTGGAGTTTCACCAACTATACGACATTGTGAATTTGGACCACATGGAGATGGAACGCATGGATTAACAGACGGTTTGTTTACTGGAGCTAAAATCGTTTAAATAAATTTATATTTTTTCATTAGTTTATTGTAATATTTTATTATTTATTTGCACTAAAAAAAACTAACCTTGTTTATATACGCATTGTATGAATGGATCACCGGTATAATTTTGAGGACAGCTACATAAGGCATTGTGATTAACGACATTACATTGTGCATTTTTACCACAGGCTTCAAGACAAGGGTCTACACATTTCTTGTTCATACATGCTCTATTTGGCATACAATCGCTACTGACCATACATTCGGGATGACAATTGGGAGGCGATCCGTAATATTCTTCCTGGCATGCACAAATAGCATATCCATGACTATCACGACAAATACTATTGGGGCCACATGGTGATGGATTACAGGGTTCAACCGGTTTTTCTAATTCTCCTAAAAGGGGTAACCATATAACAATTTTAATATTTTATACAGAGAACAAAAAATCAACACAATCATGTAAATTTTATCCTTACTAAGATAACACGAGGTAAAAGGATTTCCTTCGTATCCAGAGAAACAGGCGCACGAAGGGGCATGATTATTAACTCTACATTCTGCATTCATACCACAGACGCCAGGACAAGGGTCTTTACATCGATTATTAATACAAGCTTTATCTTTGGGGCAATCGGAATTGAGTACACATTCTGGGCGACATTCCACATATGGGTCGCCGTAATATTCAGGCAGGCAGGAACATGATCCAGCTCCATTTCTTTCTTTGCATATGGCATTAACACCACATGGTGATCTGGAGCATGGATTCTCAAACTGCGGTTCAATTACTGAAATATTAAGGTACAAGGTAGCAAAGAAGTATAAGATCATGTAATACAAACCATATCAATATTGTTTGGTTATATTAAAATATCCATAATGTTATGGCACTTACCTGGAGTTAAATAACATCCAGAAAATGGATCACCGGTGTAACCTATATCGCACGTACATATAGGAATATGTTTTACTACATTACACGATGCATGCATACCGCAAGAGCCTGGACATGGGTCGCTACATTTTTCCGATATACACGCTAAATTACCAGGACACTCTGAACTTATAGTACATTCAGGTCGACAATTAGGTGGACGTCCAATATAGTTGTTTAGGCATGAACATACCGGTACCCCATTTT
>JAOSYY010000013.1:4692271-4714061 GCA_025727935.1 Hebomoia glaucippe | reverse complement strand
GCTGATTTTTTTTTCAGTATTTTTTATGAAATTATCATTTCATTTAGCTGTACAAACATGATAGAGCGTAAATAAGTTTAAAAAAACGTTTTAAAAATATGACTTTTTCATAGTCACGATCGAATTTTCTTCCATCCCACCATCAAAGGTGTCATAACTACTATCTCCAGTTTTCGTCTTCGGGAGCAGTCCTCAAACATCCTGTATATGTAAAATTAGGGAACCTTACTAAAAGTCCAATCATGTAACCCAAGGTGTAAAAATCGAAATGAACGCGAGTGAAGCCGCTGGCAGAAACAGAAAAAGTGGTAAATAAATAAAAGCCTGGATTTAAAAGTAATTTCATATTAAGAAAATTTTCATTATATTTTACCTTGGTAACATTCTAGAAAAGGATTTCCTGTGAATCCAGCCAGACACTTGCATTGAATTCCATGATTAGCTGGATAACACTCAGCATTATCACCGCACGTATTTACAGCACAAGGATTGATACACACCCTATTTAATCTGTCGCAAAGCAGTTCCGGTGGGCAATCTTCATTATATTGGCAAACTGAATGAGATTCAACAACTAAAAATAAACACGATTTAGGAAAACGGTTTATGTTGGGAAACCTAAACGATATCTGATATTAATTTCAATTACCTGGCACACATCCAACATATCCATTTCCCTGATATCCTTCGGCGCAGCTGCAATCTGAACCGTGATTTGTGTTTATACAAACGGCGTTAGGTGCACACGGGTTGTGAATTTCACATGGATGTTGACATGCATTATTTATACAAGCCTCTGTCAAGGGGCATTCTTCGTTTCGAGTGCAACCAGCTGGGTAAAATGCAAAGTAATCATATATTTACATAACATTATACTTGTATGTAACAAGAAGAAAATACACCTACCATAACAATAAAAATAAAACTATTGTGAAACTAAATTCCTAATTAATTTATAATACGATAGTTATATATACATTCAACTCTGGTTCTATAAACTTTTAAACCTTCTTAATAATCTTATTTATGTTACTTTACATATATTATTAGTTTGTAGTTTAATGAACCTAAACCTTGAGACAGAAATTGAACCTTACATATTTTAGGTGAACATTTAACAGCGGGATCTCCTTCATGTTCAGCCGGACAAGAACACATAGGTCTTTGTTTTACGGGATGACAATTAGCTCCAATTCCACAAACATTGTCAAATTCACATGGATTTTGACATAGTCCCATAAAACAGGCCTCGGTTTCTATACAGTCACGATCAGAATGACAAGGTTCTGGTGCTTTTGGTGTTCCAGGTGATTCTAGTATGTTACATGGTATATTAAAGATTAGTATGTTAAAACTAGCTAAATCATAAAAATATTTACAGTATTAAATTATAGCATATTATTATTAAACAAGTTCAATTAATTATAATTAAATAGTCTGTACACCTTTTGTCCGATATAACGCTAGTACATCTATATTTTTTTAACTAATAGAGTGGATATTCTAAGAACATTAACATATACTTCCATATTCTATACCAATTTTTAGAAATATGCTTCATTGAAATAGCATACCTCCGAGGCAGTTGTTCCTGGCCGCACCATCACATTCACAAACCGCGACTTTGTTGTAAATCTTACAGGTAGCGTTCTTTGTACATGGATTCTGCACCTCACACAGGTTTTGACAAACTCCGTTAAGACAAGTCTCATTCAAAAAACAGTCACTGTCAGTAGTACAATTGAGTGTGGACGTCATAATATCAGAAGAATAAGTCGAAGTAGATTCAGTAGAAAAAGTTGTGTCAGTCCATGCTGAAATATCTGTATTTTTTTGCCTAGAAGACAAATTATCAGAAAATGCATTGAACGCGGATGAAATTGTGGATGGATATTTATTTTTATCATATATTTCTTCGTAACTACTCTTTGTTGTCTCAGTATATAATTGAACCCCTATATTTACTGTATTTCTATCACTAGTTCCTGGTGTTGTGGTATATCCAGTCGATGTAAATTCAGTAGGGGAGCTTAATTCTGCATCTGTTACTTGTGATGTCTCTGAATTGATGTTTTCTTCAGTCGTTTGAGTATAATTTGTATGTGTTTTAACTACATACTCTTTTTCATTCTCATATCCCACCGCTGTAGTGATATCATTATCGTCATTTTCTGTTTCTTTAAAATATTCAGTCGTTAGTTTTAATATTGGTTTACCTTCTGGAGTCTGATAAGTAAAATGTTGTTTTTCTGCAGTTGTCAATTCATTCTGGTAATATTCAGTTGTTGGAGTAGATCCTTCAATATTCGTATATGGCATTTCTTTTGTTGTGATAGTATTATCAAAAGCCATGCTGTAAGATTGGGTTTTAGTATCTGTTGTTGATGCCTCAGTAAATTTATTATTTTCAATATTATTTACTTTATCTATAAAAACATTAGTAGTTGTTGAAAGAGTTTCATCTTCTGAATTGGGATTTATTGTGGGTGTGTTTAAATTATCTTGGAATTTTTTTAAAGTGCTGTATGTAGTTTCTTGAAGATTATTATTAATTATTGAAAAGTGGTTCTCTTCTTTGTCAGTTGAAACCGTTGTAGCTTTAGTGTCTTCAGAACTGATATAATTAGTTATGTTCTTAGCTATCAAGGTTATTCCTGACGAAAATTTGTTATGATCTTCCATTGTCGCTATTGCCCCAATATTTGTCGTATCATAAGAAGTATGGTCAAAAGTGGTTTCTGTTGTTGTTTCAGTTCCTTTAGTATTCAAATTAGTTACGGTCGTTTTTGATATATCATGAGCCATTTGATCAGTAGGTATATAATTTTGTATTGTTGCAGGTGTATTATCTTTTATATTTAGATTTGGTAAAATATATGAATCTGTCTTTTGAGTTAAGTCAAAGATACTTTCAGTAGTAGCCATGACAGAAGATGTCCCATCTTTACTGTTTAAAGAACTATCATAGTGATCGCCTATAAAAGTATCTTTTGTTGGATAATTAGCATTTGTAACTGTAAATAATGAGTCATCTATGTATTGAGTAGGCGGAAGTTTTGTTTTAACATTTACTGTACTCGAGGAATATTGTTTTGTTTCAGAATCTTTTAACTTTTCCGTTGTTGTTTGAAGCATGACGTAATGATCAGTATTTAAATCTATTTTAGTATTTTTGTCTTCTTGCAATGTGTTTACGTCGGTATCTTGGAATGTGTATCTAATAAATGAAGGTAAGGTAGTTTTTATCTCATTTTTGCTCTCATTACTTGACACAACTTGTTGGTCTACTAAGTGTGGACGAGGTGTGATATATTTTTCATCATCGGTTTCAAGTGTATTCGTGGGAGAGATATCCATGGTTGTTGTATTATGGTCGTCAGACATCGTTGCATCAGATTGATGTGTTTGTAAGGAAGTTGGGCTTGTTGTTTCCAAATCAAATTCTGTATATTCATTTTCCGTGGCCGTGTCTTTATATATAGTAGATTCAGTATGTTTTTCATTCTCGCTAGTGTAGTCACCTGAACTATAACTTAGAGTAACATCAGCGACAGTAGCAGAGTTCGTAGCTACTATTGTACTGTCGTAAGACGTTGGAGTATTTTCATCACTTAAAGTAAAAATCTTTGGCGTAGAGACATACGTTGACGTTTCTTTCGAAATATCTACCGTTGATAAAGTTGACGTCATTATTGTTAATTGTTGAACACTTTTATTTGTTGTTTCTATAGCTTTCTGTTCCGTCCTATCTGAAGTTACGTATTCGTTTATTTCATGCATTTCGGAAGGCGTACTTCGCGTTGTTGTTATATCGCCTGTAATATGTTGTATATTATTGTCGATATACGTAACACCATTAACCAACAAGTTTTCTGAATTCATATCAGTATTTCTGGGTATATTTTCTTCTAATGTATGAGGTGAAATCGAAGTAGTTCTTACACTTTCGGAACTATCAGTCATAGTAGTGATCGAATCCAAGTCTGTTGTCCTTTTAGTAATATAATTGTCGCTGGTTTCAGAATAATCATAATAAGTACTTTTATGTGAATCTTTTGTATTTTCTTCTGGTGGGCCACTCACCTCAGAAAAGATGGTATTTGGGTAAATTTCGGTAGATTCAACATTGATAACATTTTTAGAAGTGACGTATGTTAAGTCGCTATCAACATGTAAAGTCGAGGGCAATATTGTTTTTACTTCTTGTCCCTCTTCAGTACTTGTAATAATAGACTCAAGTTCTCTTGTGACAAGATTACTACTTTCAGTTTTAGTGGTAGAAAGTAAATCATCGGGATATTGTTCATTCACAGTTGTATCACTGAAGGATTCAGTGGTGTTGATAAGTTCTTCTGGCGTACTAAGTGTAAAGTTTGATACAGTCTTATTATTAACGTTATGTGTGTTTTCTGTTGATCTTGTATTAAAATCAATCTCACTGAACGAATTATATGCCATTGTGGTTGTTTCGTTTATGGTATCAGTCATTGTAGAACTTAAGCTCATTGACGATGTAATCTTATCTGAAGATGCTTCTTTGGTATGACTATCACTTTCATTAAAATCGCCTAATGGTATATATAAATTATTAATAGTACTTTTTTCAACACTTTCTTTTTTAGTCACGGAATATGTGGTACTGGTATCAACATCCGTATATAATGTCATACTATCTGTATAACTTTTAGTGTCACTATATGGTTCTTCATTTGAAATTTTGAAATTTTCTGTAGTAATTTCAATATTATGATTTGTTTCTATTGTCTCAGTATTTGCAACTATGGAGGGTTCATGAGAAGTAAAATCTTTTTCGTTTTGTCTATTCGACATAGTCGCTGTATGTATTACATTTATATCCCTTTCGTTATTAATTTGAGCATCAGTACTTAAAAAGTGATGAAGTTTTGGAGTACTAGTTAAACCGTCAACAGTTGATGCTGTTTCAAGAGTTACAAAATCTGTTGTCCATTTTGAAGTTGACGATTCAGTATTTTTATTCGGAATGACAATGGCTTCCGCATTATTTGCCATAGTATTTTTATAAGTTTCAGAATATATAGTAGTGGTTTCTTCATTTAATGTAATATCTGATACCGTTTTGGACAGAAAGTAACCGTCGGTTTCTACAATACCCATTGTCGTCTCTAGTTTATCGGTAAATGTTTCTTGAAAACTTTCTGTAGTGCTTGTAATATATTCTTTTGGTAATAAGGTTTCGGTACTTGATGTATCTGGTAGTTCTAATGTTTGATCTCCTCTTTCTATACTTTTATTTTTCTCAGTTGTTATAACATAGGATATATTATTAGTAACTTCGGATTGAATATTTACGGAGTTCGTACTAGCAGTCTTAAAATTTGTCTCGTAGGCATTTTGCAAATTTCGTCTATTTTCAGGTGTTTTTGTGTTACGATTTTCATTAACACGTTTGTGAGTTCCGCTGGTTTTGAAATAAGGATTTTCAGTAGACAAATTATGGCTAGCAACAGGAGTTGTGTCATCAATATGAGTTAATTCTTGAGTATCAGAAGGCGAAAGTGTGAAGTGCGAATTATTTGAAACATTACTAGATATAGTACTTGTTTCGGTTAAACTTTCTGTAATTTTATCAGTAATTGTGGTTTCGTTTAAAACAGGTGTTTCTGTGACGACATATTTTGTTACGTCAGTTATTTTATCAGTTTCGGTAGAGTCAAAAGTCATCATTATATCTGATACCGTATTGAAAGTAGGCTTTGTAGAATCTACCTCAACATCGACATCACCAGTTACGTCAAAAGTATTAGAAATTGTTTCGCTTGTAGTATACTCATTTGTTTCGGAGTTTGTTTCGGTTAGTGGGATATTTATAGGCCGAAGATCTGTTAATAAAAATGAAGTGATTGTCTTATACATTCTAGCATCTATTTAAAATGTAAAAGGAGGTTAGCACATGTACCACTATTTTAAAATTTATAAAATCATTGAAAGCTAAGATTTTAAAACCATCATTAACGCAGTAAATACAAACATAAAGTTCCAAAATCATAATGTTCTAATAAATACTATAAAAAAGAATTCATAGCTCATGTAATAATAAATAAATTAAGAGATTTTAAAATTCCAACACCCTAACCCCTACAAGCGAAAATATCATAAACAACGATATTTATGTACATATACTAAGTGTATATATATACATACAATATTACAATCGGCGTTTCTTCAGATGATTACAGTTAAATATGAAAGAGAAATGTTTACAAAAGAAAATTTTATAATACTTGTCTACTGTTTCATACAGTTATAACTACAATAATAATATATAGTAACTAAAAATGTTTAAAGCAAGTATACACTCAAGTCCATAATATAATAAATATATGATATAATGCTATTCCGTATAAGGATGTTCAGAAAATTACCGGGTCTGCCGTGATAACGTGGCCAGTACTTCGTGGCGTTTTATCGGACAAAATGATACCTTGAAGACTATAGCAACAACCAGTTCATTTGGAGTTAGTTTTGCTATTCACAAATTAAATGATAGACACAGACTTGCTAGCTATACAGTAGAAGTCTGCAATTTATCAAAAATAAAATGCGTAAGTAAGAATAAGTAAGTAAAGACAGTAAAAATCTTTAATAAAAAAATTAGCGTATTTAGTAAGATTACACACGTAATTCGTTATTGTGTAACGTTACAAAAAATTCATGTAAATGTACTTACTTTCTATACAGGCTCCAGAATATGGATCACAAGGCACTCCGGGACGACAGTGGGCGCAGTTAGTAGCTACTTTATTTTCTGGAAAATAAGCGTTTATTTTCTGCTAAGGTATGCATACGTATGAAGTCTATATGTCATCTAAATCACAATTGATTATCATAAAATATAAATATAAGTAAAATCCTTAATAATATCTATCTCATTATTAATAACTTATAACACTAATTATTTAATATTAAATACATAAACATGTGTACATAACAGACAGAAACCGCGGATTTCTACTTACTACGACCCTGACATACTCCTTTCGCCTCCTGTAAATTAACCCAATCTTTCATGCACACATTTGACGTGACATAAGGCAATCACCCCCCCCCCCCCCTAACCCCCAAGTTCGTTCGTCTAGAATTTCTTATCATTCTATTTTCACGTTCCCAAAGTATCCAGGCATACGTTTATCATTCTATCTTCTTTCACATCACATCTCTACTGCATATCTTTATTTTTTAACTATCTTTTAAATTGGACAACTGACTCGTTATAATAGTATCTAATATATGTATAGTATATTTAAAATATGATTATATTTTTTTAATGTACCACGTGCTAAGCCTTAAATAACATTTATATTTACCACGAATACAAACACATCCATCACATTTTGTGCCAGGGTATCTCACGCAGTCTGTTGATGTTTGACATTGGCATACTGTAAAGGATAACTCAGTTATTTCATAATATTTACTGCTAGATTAGTCCCTATCATTTGACTGTAATATGAAAAAGATAATTTAAATTTCAAACATAATGATAAGACGGGGTGAAACTAAATAAATACATGAACAAACAACTGTCTAATGGTTTCTTACTGTAATTTATTTTCATCTGTTCTCTTACATTATCTGCATTCTAAGCTTAGTTATATTATAAAATATTTTTTATAAGCTTTTATTACGATTAATAAGTGATGTAACAATTCTTTGAATCTCGTAAAGATCATGAAGTTTGTTACCTTTAGAGCAAACAGGTTGGTGATTGACAACGGCACAGTGATGGCCAGTCGTGCAGGGTCCACCATGGGCACATGGATCCGAGCATCGACCGTCAATGCAAGCCTGACCCGAAGCACATTGTTCATGTGCACTGCATCCTAATGCTGCGATAGAAGTCATTGTAAATATTTTCGTCATTTAAAATGAAATTTAAAATTATAGGTATACGTTTACGTATAATTTTTAATAAGCTATCTTGCCTTTTAGATAAAACTGTCTTTACGAACTGTGTATATAACAATAACTCCGAGAGTATGAAGTAGTTTAATATTCAATTTATATCCTTGATCCATTGCTTATACATGTAATCGGATTACTTGAATAATATTTATATATGTATTATGTATGTAATAATATAAGTCCAAGCTCAAAATAATAACTTTTCTACATTATAATCTAATAAAAGTATTCTTAAATAAATAATTATAAATAGAGTAGCATACAGGTTATAAGCATTAGGTTAAAACTTTGCACACTTTGTCTCGTGGGAGTTTTGGGCATTTTATATTCAAAAGCGTCAAACATTGCATTAATAGTTACCCAAGCACACCAACACCAATCGTAGTTAAACACATCTAAAATCTTTACATCGATATACAAACTATACCCAAAACATGCTACTACTACCTTATATAAAAGGTGTTTAAATTGCTGAAAGACATACAAACAAGCTAGAAAAGAAGAACAGAAATAAGAACTGCATGAAGACATAGGGTAGATACGATCAATATTTCCTGGAATACGAAGAAAAAAAATTATTAAGATTCATTCAAGAACTAAAATAGATAATATATGTTCCTAAATACTTTAATATTCAAGTCACTATCAAAAAATTACCTTTAATACAGCCGTGTTTTTCATCATGTATAAATCCAGTTGGACAAAACTTGCAAACAGGATGATGATCTTCCACTGAGCAAGGAGCATCACCGCATGCACCTTTACATGGATCTTTACATTGAAAATCTTTACATGCTAGGTTTTGAGGACATCCGTTATCTCTTAAGCATATGGATACAATTGGATGGCAATCTTCGACGCATAGGCACATGACACGGTGCTCTACTACTTCACATTGTTTTCCTTTAGGACACATAGGCTCTCTAGACGCCAAACATGGATTCACACATTTCGTATCTCTACAAACCGCATTTGATGGGCATTGCTCATCCCTAGTACATTCTGCGTGTTCAGGTGCGCATGTTAATTCTCCTCTTTCATTTAAAGCGAAACCATTACGACACACGCATACCGGCTGATGGTTACGAACTTCGCATTTTTGATTTTGCCGACAGTTATGGTAATCAGAGCAAGGATTCCGGCATTGATTTGTAGCGAGATCACAGGCTAGTTTCGATGGACAATGTTTGGTAACGGAGCATGTAAAGGTATTATTGAGATCTGAAGTTGGTTTGCAGGTAGGGTCGAGCCGACAGGATAGCCTCGGTTGACCCACATAACATTGTGGACAGGAACAATGTGCCTGGTGCATGACCGGGACGCAAAGAGCATCCTCACCGCACACTCCACGCACCGTGCACGGGTCCACGCAGTGTAAGCTGAGACATGCCTTGTCCACGGGGCAATCCTTATCGCTCGTACATTCGATACCTAGGAAGATTTGAAAGAAGAAAGCAGTCGAAAGAGCGGTACCTTCAGCCGCGAAGAGGAAACTTTCTCACGAGACAGTGCATGCTTTTTGAAACTGATAGTTTTATGACGAGAAATATATAACGGTAGGTATATAATAAAGCGATATGTACATGAAGCCGGACAAAATGTTACTGATCGGATCTAAGCACGAATGGTGAGAATGCTTCCACTAAAATCGACAAAAATGTGACATAATATTTGTAGAAATATGTATTTATACACCGAAATTTATTTTATTTTTTACATATTTTACAAAAATAGGAAACGTGCCACCTGAACAAGGCAATAAAATAATTATTATAAAATTTGCTAATCTAGAAACTATTTTACTGCCTTGCTTTTCTATCACATTTAATAAAGGACACAAACCCTTAACATTACTAGCATTATCATGAATTCCCGTTGGAATTATATAAAAAAAAATGTGCACGGGTAAAAACTCATCCACTACTCTGTACACGTAATAAATAATATTATGTAATAATTATATCTCATGATTTAATAATAGAAATAATTAAAGTAAAATATAATAAAACATCTAAAAAAATTTTCACAAATAATATCGTGCATTTTTACAAGTGAGGTGCATGATAACTACAAAATTACTCACTTGTGTGACATTCGATGTCAGCTTGACCTTCCGTACCAGGTATACATCTGCATACAAATTCTGCCCCCTCTCTCAGACATTCCCCATTAATACCACAACCAGTTGTACGACAGTCGACAACACTGCGCTCTTGAGTACCTAAAATTTATATAAAATTATTAACAAAACTAAACACTACGAAGATTATATACAACGTCTTTTTTGGAACATACATTCGATATTCGGGTCTCCATTTGGATAGTTTCGAGGACAATAACATTGAGTCTCTTGATTTTGTCCAATTCTGCATTGAGCATTAGTTCCACACTCTTTGTGAGCGCACGGGGCCATCGTGCCACAGAAGCATTGATGTAGTGGATTACCAGCACACGTTGGTGGGCATGTGCACTCATAACTTCCATCATCTAAATCTCGACAGCGTGCATTTACACCACATGGATTTCGTGAACATGTTCCGCCAGTCGGTTTAGTACATTCAATTTTTGGATTACCAATAAAATTTGGAGGACAAGAACATTGTGGACTCCTATTCACAGATCTACAAATAGCGTTTGTTCCACAAGAGTTTATGCACACGTTTTTGCATTTCCCTTCAACAGTACATTCTTCATCCAATGCGCACTCGTCGTCGTTTATGCATTCGAAAACCTTACACTCCTTGATTGGGTCACCAGAATATCCACTGGGACAACTGCATATGGGGCGATGTCTCGCCGAAGAGCATAAAGCATTTTTTCCACAAGAATTTTCGCGACAAACAGGAACACATTGCTTTGATGAACATATCATGTCTTCCCCACAATCCCTGTTATTATTACATCCTGGTAGACAGACACCTTGTGAGCATATTTGTCTTTGAGGACATTTGTTTCGTAACGAGCACATTATTCTACAACCACCATTATAACATTTTTCACCGCAATTACAATCCGAATGGTTATCGCAAAGAGATATACAGTAGCCGCTGTCATCGCAAGGGCAAAATCCATCACACATCAACTGTTTTCTTTTACATTCGACAAGAGGATTACCGGTATAATTACTTGAACAGCTGCACTGAGCTCTGTGATTAATAACTTTACAATCAGCGCAAATACCACAGCTGTTGCCCTCCTTACATGAATCTAAAATAGACATATTGTATCTATTATTAAGATATTGACATACACAGTTAATTCAAAGATAAAAGAATAACTATGTACCTTTGCATTGCCCATTTATACATGCTTGCTTATCACTACAAGCATTGTCGTGACGACAGCCTTGTTTGCATATTCTGTTTTCGCAAATGTGGCCCTCATTACACACATCGTCACTGTTGCAAACAACTCTGCATATGCCACGTATACACTTTTCGTTTGACATGCAAACAGTATCGCTGAAATTAAAATGAAGTGTTTTAAACATTTTACGTATTGTAGGGATATATATCTTATATAAATATAAATTGAAAAACCGTTATTACCTTCTACATGATGGATAACAAATGTTTCCGTAACAGCTAAATCCATTAACACAATTCTTTTCTTTGTCACACGGTAAGGATATTCTTCTGCAAGCAATCTTTGGGTCTCCGGCTAAAGACTTGGGACACGTACAAATTGGGTGGTGATCTTTTGTTAAACATAAAGCATTTGCACCGCAGGAAGCTGGCTTAGAACACGGATCTTTACATTGACCAGATATACATGCCTGATCGTTAGAACAGTGAGAATCAGATTTACATCCAGTAATACAAAATCTACCATCGCAAATTTCACCATCAGAACAATGATCATCTGATGTACACGCAAATCGACAAACGCCTAAATCACATCGTTCGCCTTGTAAACAATCTGCCCCATCAGGAGTGCAGGCAGGGCGACAACGATTATCCTCACATCTCCACCCGGAGGCACAATCAGAGTTCATTTTGCAAGTTGTTGAAGGCACTCGTACGCACCCGATATTAGGCGTCGGGTTGGGAATTAAACTATCAAGGCACGAACAAAGCGCTTTACGCTCTGCTACTCTGCATCGTGCATTTGGTCCACAAGGGTTTATATTATTTGCACATGGATTTTGACAGTAATTGTTTCTACAAAATTCATCTGGACCGCAATCATCGTCTTGCCTACAACCGTAGTGACAACTATTCCCTAAACATATGTGACCAAGGAAACAGTCATTATCGACCCGACATGTTACTGAAACAATAATGGTTTTTTTCATTAATAAAAACAACATATATAGTTTATGTAGTTTGAAAAAAGTAATGAGTAGTACTTACGCATACAAGCGCTGTTAGAGCACCGTTCATTTACAGCGCAATCTTCGTCAACTGTACATTTGGGTACGCACATGGAATCTTGACATATATGGTCATCCTCACATTCTCCAGAGCCACCGCATAGTCTTGGTACTATATAATATGATAGGATAAGTAACTGCTTTTGGAAATGAACTTTAAAAAATAATTAATAACTTAACTTAAAATAGTAATTAAAAACTTACTTCTAACGCATTCAACATCCTGATTTCCTGTAAATCTGTACGGGCAACTACATTGAACAACATGATTGTCAATGCGACAGAGCGCATTTAAACCACACGTTTTTTCCATTTTACAAGGATCAAGGCACTGCCCATTTATGCATTTTTCTACTAATGAACACTCTTCATCTAGAAGACACAGGCCTATAAAATCAAACATTTAGTCAGTATTATATCACTGTATAAAAATAATAAAAGTAAATATTGGTAATAGAGGCAGACCTTGGCAAACTTTGTTACGGCAATATTGATTTTCAGAACAATCTTCCTTGGTGTTGCAAGAGATTTCAAGAGGTCGGCAACCCTTGTCACTAGAAGGGTTTCCGGTAAAGCCAGGTTTACATTTACATTGACCAGAATGTCTCTCAGCTATACAGTCGGTATTAGGACCACACTTCACCTTATCACAAGCATCTATAAAAATAGACCATTGTTACACAACTTATTTCAATTAAAACTACCAAACGAAGACAATAATTTATATTAAATACCTGTGCATTTTCTAACCCCGTCAATGACCATGCATCTCGCAACGGAAGGACAATCCCTGTTAAATCTACACTCAGAACCTTTTTGGCAGCCTTTTTCATAAGGGTCTCCTACTGTTCCTTTGGGACACAGGCATTGAGCTCCATTTCTTAAATTTTTGCATTCCGCTCCATCACTACATGGATTTGATTCACAATAATTTATTTCTTTACAACCTGTATTAGGGTTACCCGTGTAGCCTGGTTGGCAATAACAAATTGCTTGATGTTTTTCAGAGGAACAGATTGTATCATGACCACATATATTTTTAACCAAACACGCAATTTTACACATATTTTGCTCACACAATTTATCATCCGAACAGTCAGCGTCTTGACTGCATTCTATCTTCCTACAACCTTGTACAGGATCACCGAAAAAGCCTTCTTTACACGCACATGAAGGTTTTTGAGAAACTGATGTACATATAGCATTTCTTCCACAGGGTTGTTTTGTACATACTTTAATACATCGAGGAATTCCGTTCTTATCCTCAGCACACTGTTCATCATCAGAACAATCGGAGTTGGCTGTGCATTCAAATTCTTTTTTACAAATTCTATCAGAACAATAGTAGGAGTCGGGACACGTATTATTCGATATGCATATTAATCTACAAGATTCCTTGACACAGATTTGATCACTGAGACAATCTCTGGAATTCTTACATGTTCCTAAAACATTAGAAAAATCAATTATTCAGTTCTATTTTATATAACAAAAGAAATATAAAGTCGATAAACTCCGAATGAAAAGACCAGCGAGAAAAGATAAGAATTTAAACTTACTTATTAAATTTTTCGTAAGTTTTTACAGCCAAATTAAAAAGTATATAGCGTAAGTCTTTAAAATGATGTTAAACCATAACTTACCAAGACATAAGTTATCGATACACTTAGTTCCTGTGGCGCATCTAGTATCGTCATTACAGTATTGTATTGGTACACATCCTAATACTGGATCTCCTGTGAATCCAGAAGCACAAGAACAATGGCCTATATGATTCTTGGACAAACAGTTCGCATTTCTCCCGCAGGCTCGTGGTATACTACAGGAATTTTTACATTTGTTATTAACACAGGCTTCTTCTGATGAACAGTCCGAATCTTTTATGCATTCAAATTTAATGCATCCTTTGTACGGATCACCATGGCTACCTGGCTGACATTCACACGTAGGTTCATGTTTCACTACATAACAGTCAGAATTATCACCACAAGGTGAGATTTCACAGGGGTTTATACAATGGTTCTTGTCACATTTTGCAATTTCAGAACAATCTTCGTCAGTAAAACAATCACCAGGTTTTTTACAATGTTTTGTGCTTATATCGAGTACTGTACCATTCACACAATTACACACAAATGAACCTGGTGTATTTTCACAATTAGAATTCAATGGACAGGGATGTGTTAAACACTCGTTTATATCTTCACATCGATTATTTAATAACTCAAATCCAGGGGAACAAGAACATGAAACTTCATGATTTGTAATTTTACAAGTCCCTCCTTGACAAACTGATTGATCACACTGGTCTATAAAGAAAATTAATTATATTTTAAATATAGAACAACATTAAGAAAACCTAATTTAAAGATAATTAATCATTTTAATACTAACCTGAGCATTTATTACCTTCCAAACGACAAAATTTGTCATTTGGACATTCAGAATTATCCATACACTCAACTTTGAAACAACCCACTCTCTTATCAAAAGGATTTCCTAAATGACCTTTCTTGCAAATGCATGTTAATTTGTGTTTGTTGACTGTACAAAGAGCATTTGATCCACATGGTTCATTAGTTTCGCAAGGGTTTGTACATTTTCCACGAGTGCACATAAGAGAATCGTCACATTGATTGTCTCGTCTACATTGATTTGGTATTAAACATCCTGCTTTATAAGGATCTCCTATTGCACCGGTAGGACATATACATTTGTAGGAACCTACATCGTCTATACACTGAGCTGAAGGGTGACAAGGATTATTGACACATTCGTTTATATTAATACATTCATCATGTGACATTTTAAATCCTGGTAAGCATTCACACTTTGTCTCTTTACACATTTGATTATCAGTACAATCAGAGTCTGCTTTGCAACCAAGAATACACACTCCGGAATTACAATGTTCCCCATGTAGGCAGTTGCTACTTGAGTGACAAATTTTATGGCATTTATTATCGTGACACGTTTCTCCGATTGCGCAATCTGAGTGAGCTTGACAAGGTACTTGGCACAAATAGCCGATACACATATGATCTGGTGGACAGTCTAACGTTTTAGAACATGTACCTGGTTTTCGAACACAACCCTGTTGAGCAGTAGGTGTTCCTTCAAATCCAAGAGGGCATTCGCATGTGGTTCTGTGCTGAACTCTTGAACAAATCGCATTTGGACCGCATATTCTAGACCCTATACAAGGATCGATACATTTATTGTTAACACAAGATTCTTCACTGGGACAATCGTTATTACTTCGACAACCAATTAAACACAGACCTTCAAAGCATGCTTCACCAATACTGCACTGTGTATGTTTAGTACATTCTTTCGTACACAAATTCTTAATGCAAACGTCTCCTTGGTCACACTGAGTGGAATTTTTACATGCAGTGAAACACTGGTCATTATGGCAAACATCGCCATCGCAGTCTATGTTGTTAGTACATATTATTAACTTCTTCTTACATGCATTGATTCCTTTGATGAGTTCATACCCTTCAGGACATAAACACATTGCTTTTCCTTCAACTATTTTGCAGATAGAATTAATTCCACATGCTTTTTGACATGGATTAGTGCATTGTCCGTTAATGCAAACAGTATCAATCGGACAATCGTCATTACCGTTAGAACACGAATTCTGAGCTGTACATCCTGTTTCTCTTGGGTCACCAACCAATCCTTTGGGGCACTTGCAAATAAAAGATGATCCTGAAGGTTCACACAATGCTGTTTTATGACATGGGTTCGATTTACATGCGTCTAGTTTTCTACAACTCACTTCAGGAATAGGATTGGCTTGATATCCAGCAGGGCAACGACATACAAATTTATGATTTTCCGCGATACATACAGCATTCTCACCACAAGACTTTTCATCGCATGCGTTAATACATGTATGCGTCAATCGGTCACAAAGTTGATGTGGCAAACAATTGAAATTATAAACACATGCTACCGATTTACAACCATTTTCTAAATCGTTAGGATCTCCCGTATAGGGCCCTATAGGACACTGACACTGTGCGACGTGATTGTTGGTTACGCAAAAAGCATTAGGTCCACATACTAATTGTTGGCAAGCTGGAATACATTTCTTTATAGTACCGACACTCTTGCATATTTCACTTTCTCTACATTGAGCATCATTTACACACTGATTCTTGTTTATAGCCACACAACCATCCCGATCGTTAGGATTTCCTTCAAAACCTTCAGAACATTGACATTGACTTATATGCTCTTTTGTAATGCATTTAGAATTTTGTGGACATGTAAATATCTTACAATTGTCTAAACACTTTTCTACACCCAAAACATCTTTTTGACACGATTTATCATCGTCACAATCTTTATCTGTTTTACAATTTGATGTTGTCGGTTGTTCGCAAATTGAATTTAAGGGATTCCATAAATAGCCTTCTTTGCAATCGCATCGTGCGCTATCATCTACAACTTTACATATTTCATTAGGGCTACAAACAATAGTTGAACATAAGTCAAGACATCTTTTATTAGAACCATCTACTGATACGCAAATTTGTGGTTCAGCACAATCAGTATCTACATTGCATTCCACCTCGTTTGGTTCAGGTTGTTGCAACTGACATCCGGTCTTAATGTCATTAGGTTTACCGACATATCCTTCGGCACAAATACAATGAGCATGATGGTTAGAACTAACGCATATAGAATTAGGGCCACACTGTAATTTGCTGCAAGCATCTAAACATCTTCTTGTGTCTTTACCTAGTTGGAAACAAATTTCAGAATCTTTGCAATTTCCATCAGTGGAACACGTTTTATCAACATTGCAACCACGTTCAAAGTCATTAGGATCTCCTATATATCCTGAAAGACATTCACATTTTCCTTCTGTACATATAGTTTTCGGCCCACATAGCATAGTGCGACAAACGTCAACACATCTAGATTTTTCACAAATATACCCATCGGGGCACGTGTTATTTTTAGAACAAGTACAAACTGAACCATCGATACATTTTGATACAGAAATCTGAGTGCACAATTCATAAGGATTGCCAATATATCTACTTTGGCAAATACAGCTAAAACTTCCAGGGGTATTAATGCATATAGCATTTTCACCACATGGTCTTGAGCCACATTCATCTATATCGATGCATTGTAAATTCGGATTACCAACATATCCTGGCGGACAGAAACATTCAACGTGTGATCTAGTCTGTTGACAAACTGCATTTAATCCACATAAACCTTGAGTGCAAGTTATTTGTCTTCGCGGTAAACAATTCTTATATGGGTTCCCAGTATAACCCTTATTGCATTTGCAAACGTTAATTTGCCCATAAACACAGTGGGCATTTTGACCACATCCGGGATCGCAAGTTGGAGGTGCAATGGCTGAAATTGATTATATTTAACTCAGTAACATTAAAAAGATATACTAAAAATTTATAAAAATTTCTTTGTATAGGTAAGTTTATGAAAAATAATTTAAAGTTTTAGTACATACGTGGCATACAAAGCAAGTCTGGGTTTCCAACGAAGAACGCGTTACAAACACACCGACCAGTATCCTCATCACACGTGGCACCTATACCGCAAACGATATTCTCGCAACGTTGGCGACATCTGCCAGCCACACATGACATAGGCTCTTCACATGGCATGCCAGCTCCACATATATCTCTCCTACATACACCTCCAGGGAAAGGATTCCCTACCATACCTTCAGGACATACACATGTCGGACCAGTTTTTGCTATTATGCAATGTGCACCAAGAGCACATGAATAGTTATCGCAACCTGAAAATCAATTAAAATAATTAAACTTATTCTCATTCTTAGTAATATATAATTTTTATGCAAAGAAAGAGTATACATTACCCGAAATGCATTTTCCACCCTCTGGTTTTGTATATCCAGGATTACATCGGCACCAAGCTGCGTGATTTTCAACCTCGCAAAAAGCGTTTGGACCACAAGTCACGCTGAGACATGGTGAAATACAGGTACGATTGAGACAAGCTAAATTGTTTGGGCATTGATTGTCTTTGCTACACAATAATTTTTGTGACGGGATTTGTTCTGCTGTACCTAAAATACAAGAATTTGAAACATTAAATGTAAAGAAATTATAATATTTGAAAGTATAATATATTAAGCATTTTTATAATACTTACATCCTGTTTTGTAAGGATCTCCAACCATATTTTGTGGGCATATACATTTGTATCCACCTTGTTCATCATTGCAAATTGCACCATAAGCGCATGGAGCACTCTGGCATTCATTTCTATTTGTACAACCTGTATAGGGATCTCCTTCATAGCCAGACATACACATACATCTTGGTGGATCACTTGGGGTACACTTTGCATTGATACCACATGTAAACCTTTCACACGGACTTTTACATTTCTGACCGTCAGTAATGTCTAAATAAAAGGGCGGAGGACAGATACAATTTCCAGGCTGCACACATTTTTCATTGGCAAAGCAGTCGCTATCACTTATACATCGTTTCTGATTCAAACTACAATGTCCTGATGTTGGATCTTTTCCATAACCTGGAGGACATTTACATAAAAATGACCCTACAGTATTAACACATTCTGCGCCAAATCCACAAGCCGGTTGATCTAAAGTACATTCGTTAACATCTTCACACGCCCCGTCAATTGTTTGCGTATATCCAATAGGACATGCACAATAACTGACATTATCAGATATGACAATACATTCGGCTCCAGTTCCACATTTTTTACCCTTCGAACAACCCGATAAAACACAATTACCATCGACAAGTTTGTAAGGTGGTTGACACTGACAAGAAATATTGGTACATATTTCACATAAATTGTATGGATTTCCACTGTGATCGGGGGGGCATTTACATTCGTAACTTCCAGGTAAATTTTTACAGACAGCGTTCAAACCACAAGGCGTACGACTATGTTGGGTGCATTCATTTATATCCTCGCATAATCCAGTTTCGATGTTACGGATGAAACCCTGACCGCAGATACATACATTTTCATTATCATGTAACACACACTGTTCGCCCTGTGGGCATGGGTTTGTGCTGCTACATACGTTGGGTTCCTTTCCGATGAAACAGCCTTCGGTGTATGGGTCACCTTTAAAATGTCCAGGACATTCACACTGGAAATTACCCGGCAAGTTTTTACACACGGCTCCTGGAGCACAAGGATTCGCGTCACATTCATTAATATCTTGACACCCGCTCAGAGACGTTGGTTCACCAGTAAAACCATAGCGACAAGTACATTGTGCAGTTTGCTCGTTCAATAGACATTCAGAATTACTTCCGCAATGCAAAGTTTCACATGGATCTAAAAAAATCCACAAATCAAAATAACAATATGCAATACAATAATAACAATATGCAAAAAAAAAGTTAAAAATAACTTACGTCTACATTCATTTCCAACATTAGGTTCTGGACAAATACATTTTGCATTGTTGTCACAAATGGCATTTCCAGGACAATCTTCACTATTTTTACAAGTAAGAATTTCTGAACACTTTACTCGAGCGTCGGGATCCGGAATAGTTCCATCGGGACAAGTGCATAAATAGGACCCTTTTTGATTAGTACATTCGGCACCAGCACCACATGCACTATCCATTTCACATTCATCAATGTCAAAACAATTTTTGTAAGGATCTCCAGTAAATCCATCAGGACATTGGCACATGAAACTTCCTAATGTGTTCGAGCACATTGCGTTAGCACCACAGTGAGAAACTGCTCCTGTCGCGGGATCGCATTCATCAATATCAACACATCCGGCTGAGATATCGTTAGGATTGAAATTCCAACCTTCATCACAAACACAATAAGCAATTGCACCATCGGGCTTACAATAAGAATGTTCACCACAATTAACGTCTTCACAAGGAGCGCGACATTTGATTTTGGGTGGTGAACCTATATATCCTGCCCCACATTCACATGTATAACTTCCAAGAGCATTAATACATATGGCATTGTCTCCACATTTCGTACGGTTGGTACACTCGTCGATATCTATGCAAACTGATCCTTTCGGCTGAAATCCATCTTTGCAAAAACACTGATTCTCCACACATTCAGCATTGTTTGTACAGTCGAAGTTAGATTTACACAAAGTACTAACATCAACCTGCAATATAGCCACATATAAGTAACGGAAATTAATAAAGCATTAAATTAATATAGTGATTTATATACCTGTTCGCAAGCAACTTGTGGATTCGGTTGGGCTATGTACCCTTGAGGGCAAATGCAATTGTACCCTGGTGATGCATTTTCACATATCGCATGTAGTCCGCAGGGGTGTTCTAATGCCTCACATTCATCCACATCTGTGCAGCCAAGTGGTTTTCGTCCGTCTCCGGTAAAGTCAGGTAAACAACTGCACATGAAGCTGCCTACTGTGTTGGTACAAACAGCATTTGGGCCGCATACCGCTTCACTAATTTTACACTCATCCACGTCTGGTTCAACAAACAACTCATATCTTATTATATGCGACACCTATTCTCTTAAATAATTCTACATACGTACGTAAAATATACGACGACAGCCACTACGAAGAAGAAATTGCAGAAGTAAAGATTCTCAAATGACAGACACCAATAGATGTGAAATCTAAGGAAGAAATCTATTTAAATGATTCAAACTGTAATGAGGACATCGTACCGAAGACATACTTTCTGAAACATAAAATTTCGAAGACCGAAAATCTGACGTGAATAGTTATGCAGTTAGTATAAGCGTGAAGCCACTGCGCGTAAATTGCGGTGGTCAGCGTTGTCTAACACGCCATTATTAGGTATTAAAAAGCGTTAACCAGAAAGAAAAGAGGATTCAGAATACTTTTTCCATATTTACCGTTGCATTGGACATTAGGATCGCCTTCGAAACCTGGCGGACAGACGCAACGATAACTTCCAGGAACATTTTCACAAAGCGCGTCTTTTCCACAAGAAGTTCGGGAGCATTCATTCGTGTGCGTGCAGGCAATTCTAGGGTCACCCTCGTGTTCGGGTGAACAACTGCATTCATAACCGCCCACAAGGTTGCGGCACACCGCGCCTACGCCGCACGCGTTTGCGTTTTTACACTCGTCCACATCCACACACTGAATCAAATTATCATACGTTAAAGGTTAAACTTATAGATATTGTATACCGTTACCTACATAGTTTTATTACTTTAGAAGACGAGAATAAGCATCCTTGTACCATTTAACATTTAAAGTTCATATTAATGTTGAATATGTTAGTTTGAAATTTTGAATGAACTTACGCCATCGAAGGGATTTCCAGTGTAGCCAGCTTGACACGCGCATGTATAGTTCCCTGGATAATTTTGGCAAACAGCATTCAATCCACAGGCTCCCGGCCGTCGACATTCGTCAATATCTATAAAATATTTTTATATCATAAAAATGAATAAGTATTATATCTAAACC
>JAOSYY010000013.1:4657236-4692212 GCA_025727935.1 Hebomoia glaucippe | reverse complement strand
ATGACGTTTGGTGCGCGGCAAAGTTAAATCTATTATATCTAAAGAAAATTATATTATTTTTCTTTACATATATATATATATATATATTCAATACTGTTTATTATTATAGAACTTCAAATATATAAAATTATTAAAATTGAATAGGACCTGCCTTACGTGATTTATGTGCCTTAAAAATCAATCGTATTAATAATATCAAAAAGCTTGAAGTTTAAAACTTAATACTTTAGTAAAAAGGAATAGTCATTTGCGAGAATGTATGTTTTCAACATTTTAATTAAAATGACTCTTCCGAACGTTTATGTACACAGGGAAGTTACGAGTAAAGAATATCAAATTAATTACTAGGAAGAAACGAACGGTGTAATTAAATTGTTTATTGTTTTAATGGTTTAATACAAAAAGAATACGATAAAGCACTTTTCTAAAAAATATTTAAACATGTCCTCATATAAGTACTTTTTAATGAATATTAAAAACTACAACTCAAAATAGGTAGTAAATGGAAAGCCTTGACACTTCAAAACACTTTAATCGTAAATAATCAATCGATAATGATCATTTAAATAACAATATTCGTGAAAATATTCCTAAGTATTGCTTTATAATAAAACTTTACTCTTTATTCGGATATGTTGTTTAAGTAAGTGACAACTTACAAAAACATGACATATAATGCAGACAATACAATATTATTTAAATACTACTCCTTTTTTGTTAATTGACATATGCCAACATTAAAAAATAATCAAACAAACTTAACGCCATAAAAATTAAAAAAACATATAAATATGGGAATCAATACCCTTAACATCGTCGTGTTGACTCTCTTTGAACTGTTGCCGACGTTATACTCTTGTTACTGTTCAACGTTCACTATTTACTAATTATTTATATATTAAAGAAATTAATAAATAATATCATTTTTTATCATGAAACACCGAATTTTTAAATTTTCGAAATATCCCCCATATTCACGGATTCACAAATTACACCATCTTAATATATTATTTCGCACTTTTGATAAGAAGCCGGATTCTGCAGCCATGGTATTTAATTTATCAATGGATCGCATTATTAGTTTGTTTAGATCAGAAATTATTTCAAAGTTCGTTGAATATAGATCTTTCTTAACCTACCATATGTCGCACTCTAAGAAAATAAATGGTTATTGAAATATAAAGATTAAATATTAAATAGTAGTTTTAAATTTTTTAAATAATAATTTAACAATAACTTCAAAGCGCACTCGAGCGCGCATGCCGTAACAATGACTCGTACGACGTCACAGGATCACGATTATACTGGTCACTGACCAAATGACATAGACAATTTGACAAATGTGATTTCGGCAACTAGATTCGCCGGCCCATTGCGCAGTTGTCTCTTTCACACTCACCGATTTCGCATTAGATACGTAGAGTACAACTACATAGTTTTAATCTGTCGGGAAATAAATTATCGAAATAGCAAAGCATATTTCGCCTAGGTATTCTAAAGTGCATTAAAAGAGTCGTTTCTCGACACTGTGGTGTAGAATATTTAAGAAATATATATACTTACTATGTATTTTATTTAACAAAGTAAAGTTCTGTAGTATAATATAAAACAATTTTATAATTTTCGTGTTTCATTTCACTTTTTAATTAAATTGAATTTTATATTAAAAAAAAAACACTCGGTGATACTTAACAATCGTAATTATACATCGGTTACATTATAAACAGAATAAAACATTACATACCTCGACATTCTTCTTCGCCATCGCCTTCGAATCCACGGTTACATTTACATATGAAATGGGCTGGCAAATTGCAACATTCTGCATTTTCCACACATCTAGCTGATATTGCTGGGTCTTCACATTCATTGATGTCTATAGAACAGACGATATTTAAAAATTATAATACCAACTATTTTAAATGATATTTTTTAATCTTTTAATAATGTTATAATTACCTTTACATGTGAATCCATCTCCAACATAGCCTGGAAAACATGAACACTGATAGCTTCCTACTGTGTTTGTGCAGTGTGCAAAAACGTCACATGGCCTGTCCTTGCATTCATTGACGTCTGAAATTGTGCATAAATATGTATTTTAATCCTGTACACTTTTTTATATTGAATAAAAATTATTACCATACGTAGCAAAAACCACTTCGAACCGTTCTTCTATTTAAAGTTCTTTATAACTCACCAGGCTCCTGACAGTTACAGCCACCAAATCCATCATTACAATAGCAAACTCCATTTAGACATGCACCATTTATACATTGTGCACCATCTTCTTTGGTACAATCATCTAGAATTATATAAAATAACATAAGACCTTGTATCAAGCCACAAATTTTACTTAGAGAGTCTTGTTACACTTTAATTACGTAGATAATAATAACATAACATTTAATATTATATAATACAAACCTGAACATTTCAATTCTGTCTTGAGTTCATCGGATGATTTATAACAGTCAGGCACACCATCACATAATTTCGATAATTCATATAATTGTAAAATTTGAGTGGATTCGTTAACTTGACAGCCAAAGTAGCCGTCTTCTAAATTTAAGAAAAATACTTCTCGTTTTATTCCTAATCCTATTCCATACTGGCTTTGCGTCGCTACCTGTAAACAATCAATATTACGTGAACGTGAGTAAACAGCTATTTTATTAAAATTTTCAATAACACAACCCTCGCGTTACTAAGTGTAAGAGAAACAGGACTTGTTTTAAAAATATACGCAATTTCTGTCTTTTGATTAATTGCATTTGAATGTTGGCGGCAGTTTTATGAAACTAATACATATTTATATTGTTTTCGTCTAACTCTAAGACTTTAGGTCATAACAATGTGTCAGTTTTAACAATAAATAATGTATAAAAAAGTATATTTTATATCAGTACATTTAATTGAAATCTATTAACAAAGATCTATTTATGCTTTTAGCATAGTAGGGAGAATTTTTTCCTTTGCTGCAATAAATAATGAATTATAACCTATTGATATTATTTACTATGTATTTTTATAATAGATATTGGCATGCAATCCTGCGAATCACTCACTGATGATCCCAACCTCAACAACATGACAATATTTAAACATCAATACGAAATATATCATTAAATGTTAGACTCAGCAAGAATTCAACCTAATTAACGCATATAATATATAGCTCATATATGAAATCACCAAAATTTTATTGTCTGGTCAAATGTATTACAATCATCTTTCTTAATAAATTCAATTTGTTAATAATTCATGTACTTACAAATTTTGCTGTCGTGACTAAGAGCGTCCATACCACAAGAGGTAAGGTTTCTTTGTACATTGTCTCTGAAACAAAAAAAATATATAATTAAAACATAAAATAATAGAAAACTTACTATGTATACCTGAAAATAGAATGGAACGGTGCTTCTTAGGTTTTTAATCTTTCTAAATTCATATAACGGAATTACCCAATACCAGACTAAAATTTAATTAATCTATATTATATATGTACAGCTGCACATGCTTAAATATATTCAAAGTTATTCATATGTGTAATCTATAAATAATACACAATTTAAATCGAAAATGAATATTTCAAAACCTATATATTAATTATTAATTATTTTATGATAAGTTATAACATTTTAATAATAACATACCATATGACGTAACGTTAAAAAAAGTGAATTCATAAAAAGAAAATGTTTGTAAAAAAATTCTGTTTATTAAATATTAAGGTGACGCCACTGTCACGATATAAAGATTTCTAAATATTTTATAGATATAATACAGCATATTATAGTATTTCTTTCAAAATATTTCATAAGTAGACGCCTGATAAAAGTTTCAAAGCAAAGTGAGACTGGAAATGTATCCGCAGTACAAAATTGAGTGTGGTATTTCATGTGTCTGATGTAAAAAAGTCGTTTAATTTGTAAAAGGTAGTTTAGTTGTATAGTTCAAAGTACATTTGATAGTTTAACTAATAGAATAATGATTTAGTTAAGAAATTTCCTCTTTTTCCTTTTTTTATAGTATAGGTACTTATATTTATATGTCTACCTTTACCATATATTGTCATAAATGAATAGGCCCCGCGTGTCTATCATTTAATTAATTTATCCAAAAATAATATGACCAGTAGAAGTGATTGAAAAAATCGACATGATCGCAACGAAAGCCATTAGGATATCTTGAACGCCAAATACATACAGCTCCGTTAATTATGGTACCTTAAGAAAAAAGATAATAAAGTACATGCGCTTTGCCACTTGTTTTTGAATGCGACGAAGTTGAAGGCTGTTTGTTCGAGGTTACTTATTTGTGAGAGTGTAAGAGCAGAGCAGTCATTAAAAATAGAAGTGACTTAATTGTTTAAAAATATCTGTCATTAAAACCTTTTATAGTAAGTATCTATAACTTATATTAATAAATACTTATTAAATAAACTTAGTAAGTTCCTACTGCTGTTTTAAACAGTTTACTACTACTATTGCTCTAGAACTTTATGAGAAACATATAAATACGTTAATTGGTAATATCGACACTAGAAAGCAATAACGCAGTAACCCAAAATCAAAATTATTAATTACAAGCAAAGATAAACTTTCGTAGAACTTTTATATTAATGTACATAAAGTTGCTATTTTTAGAGGCTATAGTTATAATTGCTTTCTGGCTACGATTACGTCAGCAGCATCTACTTTTTATCAATATTTGAAAAGGCCGTGACGAGTAATTTATATATTTTGTTGTATACTGTCTTAATTCACTATTAATGGTATGAGATGTCGTGGCCACAGGAAAATAGTTTTTGTTTCTAAATTTGTGTTGAGTTATTTAAGTTAGTTTTATACTTTGCAGAGGTCCATCGCATTCGTGACCCTTTTCGGATGGAGGTTTACGTAACCGAATATAACTTAATAAATATATTACATATTTAATATCAAGCGTCGATGCGACATAAGAATTGCTGTAATAAAATTAATATTCTGTGTATACTGCATACGGATAAAAGCAGGTGCACACTTAATGACATCTCTGTATCACGATGCAATGGAAGGCCTTCGGAATTTCCAAGACAAAACTAGCCGTATTTACCAATTAAGAATAAATGGTGGAACATTTTGTGGTAATTAACATTGGATTTATGGGCATTCACTATGTATCTTTTTTATTTCAATACGTCTTTTATGTGCTACATTTAAATGTAGGTTTTTTATTTGTTCCAAATAGCATTCATTTTGAATTACATAAAACGTACTTTTCAACAATCATTTCCTCTACACAAAAGTACATAGTTGAGTTTAAATAGGATTTGTTCGAATAACTACTATGATGCAGCTAGTTCAGATACGTACTTCTTATTTCTTGCCTTGCATTCTGTTATTTGTTTATTCATTTAAAATAATTAATTTGTTAAATTCGTAATCGCGGTAAAGATAAAAAATAAAGTATCATTTTCATTTAAACGAATAAATCATGTTTAGAATTAATAAAATATAAGATTTCCATACCAAATGAATAGACATCTTTTATATTCGCTATATTATACGAGTATAATAGTCCACCAATACACATTATTTTGACATTGACTTTAATTATTAATTCGTCAACTTCTCAAAATAGCAAAACATATAAAAGTAATGTTAAATAGTTACTATAAGTAAAATATCTAAAACTAAATGTAGATATAGCGTGAAAATGCATTGATCTAGTTGATCTTTATATAAGAGTTTAAATCTCTGTAAATACTTTCAAGTTTATTACGTACATTCCAAAAAAATACCAGACGGAACCTAATAATTTGAATTAATCTCCGTTCTTTAACCTGACTTATTGCACTTATTACATTTTTTCCTCAGCAAAATTATGTAAAATATTTATTTGTGTATGACAAGTATAATTGGATAAATGGACAACCATATGGAAAGTTCGCGAGTTAATGACAAATCGGGCATAAAACGCGTTCGGGCGTTCCGCTGTATATGAGTTACTTGTGCCATTCACTTTCACGTCTCGGGTATCCGCTGACAAAACGTCTGTACGGAAAGTGGGCTGCAAACAATAGCTCCATACAAGTTTCTCTCTCTTGAGAAACAATTCTGCAGTAATCACTGATAAACAATTAACATCACATTCGACCTTAAACATAAAATAACTTGTGTATTGTCGTTTAAGTACGTCTTAATTCTTATTACAAATTATCGTATTTAGCACAGCTTAATTCGCTGTAATTTTTGTTATAATTTAAAAATAATAATAATTGAAGACATTTCATGTACGACATCTCTCTGTACTTAAAATGTCTGTTAACGTTGGTTTTGTAAAACAAGAAACCTAATAACTGAAAATATAATGACTATTATAGATTACTAAATGAACCAGCAAACGCTGTTTTGGTAAATTATTTATAGTTATTAAAATATAGCGGAAATAAAGGTTGTATTTATTTTTCAATGCTAAATAAAAATACAAAAAAAAAATAAAATAAAAAGAAATCAAATAAAATTAAAAACATATTTAGGTATATGAAAAATAGATGTTGACCGATTCGCAAACCTCCCCGATATGCACACAAAATTTCATAAAAAATCGTCCAGCTGTTTTAGAAGAGTTTGGTAATGAGCACCGCGACCCGAGAATTTTATATATTAGGATAAAATAAATCATAGTTATAATTAATATGTATTAAAGTTACGAGTAAATGTCTTGATCGATTTGGCTCGTGTTCTCATTTTTCAAGTCGTCTGCATTAATAGGCTACATCTATGACTTTCAAACATCCCGTTACTTGTCATATCCTTTCGAAATCCTAGTTCTTAAGACGGACACAAATAGAGAAGTGTTGTAGGTACTATGGACGTGTCTAACGTGTGTGCCGTTCGTTGCGTTGTCACTTGTCAGAAGGTCCTGAACGAATCGACCGATTAGTTTTTGTCTAAAACTGATTTCATCTAAAGGGTACTTGGTTAAGATGATCTATTCATGAGTCATCAGTCTTCTTAAAATTCTTAAGCCCAACAAAAACATAAATGTAAAAAAGGAGAGCTAAGTTCAATACAAAAATTATGCTTGGCTGTGGGCTTCGCCACAAAAAAAATGGAGATCTAAATGAGTGCCAAGTTCTATGCAAAATCCAAATATGTATGTATTTATAGGAACAGAATAACATTATGAACAAGTATTAAACTATAATTCTTTGCTTTATTGGACACCGATAACAATTGCTGTTATTTAAAAAAAATGTGAGATCTTAAAGAAGATTTGATTTGACCCACAATTATTGAGTTGGATTCCAAATTTCATCCTTCTTGGTGATCTGGAAGTAAGTTAGATTTTGGTACTATATGTCAGTCAGTTAATCAGTGCTAAAATTTACGACTATTTGATCTTCATATTTTTATAACCGTTTGAACTAGCTTCATGAAATTTCGGCTTCTAGATGCCTTTTGGATCTTTTGGTAGTTTTTTTTTGTGTTTACGTTAAAGAAGTTTTGAGTAATAGAAAAGTCAAAAGTGTTCGTAATATTAAACTCGGCGCTGGCTCGCCAGTTCCTTTACTGATCTTGGCTTGACACACTGCCTCGTGTCTAGACATTATTTTATCATAGTAATAAAATAAATACTGAAAAAAGAAAAACGCTCGCAGTTATTACCATTTATGAATGTCATTAAATTTTTGTTAATTTTTTCAAAATACGCTTTTAAATTCTTCCTATTTCAGTTACAACTGCATATAGATATATGTTGACCTTTGTTTTCGTTATTCGTTATACTTTTGACCTTTAAAGAACCTGTCTCAGTTTATTATTATAAATTTTGAATAATAAATGAAACTGCAATATCCTTTTCTTTGTACCTTTAAGACTATGAATATTCTTATAAACCTAATACTATGTACTATGGAATAGGGTCCATAAGTGAGAATTGCTAGCGGTTCTGATGTTCCAATAGCCGTAGCGGAACTATAAAATACAAGTAATGTAGTTTCGCAGACACCACATAAGGAATGAAGCACGGAACGAATCGAAATATACCTGAAGAATGTTTCGCTCTAATTCACAAAGCACTATCTAATGATAAAACTGTACGTACAAACACTTTTATTTATATAAAAAAAATACAAAATATATGATTTCTTCTAAGACAATCAAATTATAAATTTCTAGCTCTTTAACTGTTCGCTGTAGTTTCGTCACCATAGAGAATGTCTTGCTGTAGTTTTCAGGAATCTCTATCGATTCATCATGAATAGTGGCTAATTCTTATGGGCATAGGACGGTTAATAATATACTCTTTTAAGTTCCGGTGACGGCGACAAGGGGCGACGTCGCGAAGACATCACGACCAGAATAATTAAACTGTACTCGTCATAACATTACAGTTCCATTGTGATCAATATTCATTAGCGAAGAGCTACAAAGAATCATAATATAAGTTACAGGCCAAATAAGGCATTTTTATGACTTACAGTGCTGAGTTTCACAATAACATCTTTTGGAAACCAGGTCCACAATTTAGAACTAAGTGAATTAATTAATCAATTAAACTTTGAATATAAACTATTAAATCTACTCTAACCCTCCTAACGTACGTACATAGAAGATTTATTTTTATATGTTTAAAATATAATAATTACTAATGCGTATAATATATAAACGATATCAGCATATATATTTTATATAATTTAATAACATTTTTAAACGAAGTAATTACAGGGTCAAACGTTTAAAACAATCTAGAAAAATATTCTTGTTTAAAAAATTAAAACTTTAAAATATTTTCAAGCCAGCGATTAGGCAATTGAGGGTTTATAGAGAAAAAAAAACGCACAGCACATAAAATGCCTGTCATACCATGTCGATCTCAAGCAACGTATAACCGGGCATTTTATCAAGCATTTCTTACCACACACAAAAATTGTGTAGAGCCAGCTAAAACTAAATTTTTAGAACCGATAACAAGCCAGATACTGATATCTATCGTATATTTAATTATCAATTAAGTGTTTTATTAAATACATATAAAGTAAAATACAAAAAACGTAAATACAAAAATAATATAAAAAACCTAATCTGTAAAACCACCAGCAGCGGAGCTTGGCCCAAGCTACCAATGCTTAGGGCCGCAGAGAAAGAAACCGTCTGACAGTATGGCAGCCAGATACTATTATTATTATGAGTTAAAGAAGACACCTATGAAAAATTAATAAGCGATAAATAAGTACATTATGAAATTATGAAAAGTCTAATCGAATGTAAACGCAAAAGTTCCCACCATGTATAGAGAAATTAATGGTTGATAGCGTGAGAGTATGGTGTAGAGTGACATAACGGTTGTCACCGCATCACAGTATGTTGGCTCGGCCGGTCGACTGCCCACGGATAGTGACAGGCGACAGGTGTACAACCCTCAGCTGTGGTATTATATCACCGCATTTTTTGTGTGCTATAAACCATACCAAATCATTCCGAACACGCAAACACCCAATATAAATGTTAACTTACAAATCATTTTAAAAGCGTGCACCCAACGCATGCAAACGTATATTCCGACATTTAAGAAGCTAAAAATTAATTAATTAACATTAATTACCGAATCAGAACGTGAAAGTTTTAATAAATTACATTTACCGTGATATTATTCGCTTAAAACGGTATAATTATTACATATTCACCGACAACTTACTACAACGTCTTGTTCATACACATATTTAGTATTTTTACAGTTTAATGTTACGATTTAATTATTACTTAGATATAAAATTAGTATAATATTATCACAAAATATGGAACGAGCGTTGTAACGCGTTTCATATGTTCCTAAATCGTGTATGTATGTATGTATGTAGAGTCATCACATTGGTGAAGCTTTTTGGGCTGTTGGAGTTTTTAATATATATTTTAAAATAATACATTTTATTTTATAATTTTCTTATAATTTCACCGCAATTTTTTAATTTGAATGTTAAGTGCAAGCAGTTAAAGTGTGCTTTGTTTAGTTCGTGTTTTGTGCCTATAGACAGAATCAACGCGGTGTCCAAATTCCACCCCTAATATAAAATTAGATAGCCTAAAAACTCAATTACATATTGACAACTTCTCACATGTTTGAACAATAAAATTAACATAAAATCTGTATTTTTACAATCTTTTAAACCTATGATCAATTCTGAATAATTTTATTTTAAAACACTATGTGATGTTGCGCAAAAGGAATCAATTCAAAGAATCGCGGGAAGATACTAATAATTTCAGAATTTTAACTTTTTACATTTTTTTGTATCTTTATGCTTACTAAGTAATATTATAATCGAGAAAGTTTGTTACTCTTTGATGCGAAAACTACTGAACGGATTTTAATTATATCTAGTTTTATAGAAATATATTGTGACACCGATGAAACTGCGGGGACCGGTAGTCATTTTAATATACTAGGGATAATATATACGCAAAATATTTTTACTTAGGGTCTTTTTAAGTACTATATTGGCATTAGAGCTTTTATTTGCGAAGCAGACACTGAAATATATTTACCCACTACTCCATGACGGGAAAGCTATTAAATTAATAAATAATAAGCTGGTCTTTGTACGTACAAGTATATGCATGCATAGATGTAGTACACGAGTTCAATGGATGCTAAATGACTTTCGTATAGTCTCATTCTCAAAAATGGTTTCTTAATTTTTTAATACTTTGCAAATCTGTTTTTTGGTTTAGGCAAAAGTTTATTTACTTCTCAATACTTCAGAAGGAGACACTTTTTTATGAAATTTTGAAGTTTTTCTTAAAATTTTAGTCAAGATTTTTACCCCTTGTAGGCGACTTATAATTAAATTGACATGAACTTTGGAATTAATTAACAGATTACTTTATTTACTGTAACCACCGAATCTTTTTACCTTTTATTCTTACGAAACTTTAAGACTTTTTGGTCACGAGTTTTGAGCGTTCAGAAACGCCTATATGGCCAAAAACAATACCTCATAATTCATTTTTTGTACCTGTAATTTCTATGAAAACTTGAGACAGGAATCAGTAAAAATTGCAATCATATTACATCACCGACTTTTTATGTTTGACGCCACTAAGGAAATCGTATGTCTTTATATGGAGATGAAGTAGCAGGTTTAGCTTATATAAGTAACTGTGAGCGCCACCTAGTGAAACTGCTGTGTCCTGTTATATGCACCGAACACCATTACTCGTTATAATATGTAACGTAACATGAGTTTAATATCTACTTTCGGTTGTAGATAAATGTAATATATTATGTTATTCCAATAACATTTACTTTAAATCAAACACAAATTTCTAATGTTAAATGTTTGTATCTTCAATGTAATCTTGATTCGCTTGTAAATACTGACTGTAATAAATAATATAAAAAATACATATATTTATTATTTATATGCTTTGAGTTAATTAAAGATATATTATATATTGATAATTTATCTTATGCTTAGAGTGCGATTGTGTGTTTATGCACAAAATGTGAATGTAGAGAACGGTTTTTACCGTACTCTGTGTTCAACAGTAATGAGAGAGACGATCCAATTAGAATTTTTAGAAGCAAGCCCTCGAATTGTTGGTGTTCGTTAGACTACAGTTACAAATGTTAATGGTGGAATAACAGTAAAGTGACCGTAACTTGGCTCTAAATAATGAAGTACGTAAGAAATGTTACTATTGTAATAAGATCAGAAAGGAGCGAGTTGATTGTGAGATCGTGAGAAGTTGCGACACAGCCTAGCGGGTGTACATTGAGTTTAATGCCAACCTTGAGATCATCGGTGAGTATGGGAGCAAGAGTTCACGGGGCTCATTCCTCCCGGGGTATACGGCTGCCTTCCCTCGCCAGGCAAACGGCCAACTGTCCGAGAAGAGTCCACAAACCTCTGAAGGGTATTTCGTAGATATACACAATCCAGTATAACTATAAACACACCATCACCACACAGCACCTACACTCTTACTTTAGAGTGGATTCGAACGGACACGAACGTAATTTAGTAACGACGCACGCGAACCGTACGAACAGTTCGCTGTTCGTATTGAGACTATGTGTGTGGCGCGGGCTGCCCGCTGCGGCGCGCACGCACCTCGCCCTTCCCCCCGTTTCCACAGCCGCAAGGCGCAACCTCCCGTCTCCACCCTCGACCGAGCGCGTCGGCCGCGGCAGAGCTTTACATAGCCGGATTCTCAATCAGATAATAAAACTGCAAGAAAATGCAAGGGTGAAGCCAAACCGGATCGACGTGACCGGTCAAACTAAATTATTTGTAATATAATGTACATGTATATTCAGAATTTCATTCTTTCATTCTCGAAGAAATTATTAAAATTGTATATTTATAATTATTAAAGTACGCATTGATTCCAAAATTCCAATTTTCCAATACATAGCCATATATGCCTATCGTAACAAACAATGTCAAATTACAATATCTACCAAAGACATCAATTAGCTTCAAATAAATAAATTGGTTTCATAATAAAAAAGACATCATATTCCAATTAAATTTCTTTCATAATATAACAATTTTATATCCTCAGTATTAACTTATCGATATATAAAACTAAGAAAATTCATCAAATCTAGTCTAGTCATCAAAGTTACTTTTATTTTAGAAACTTAACTAATTTTTATACCGAAAACAATCCCCTGTCATGTCCTTCTTTACACCAAAATCAATTTCGTCAAATATAATACACATTTATCACCTATACACACAAATGAGACTGAGCTACCATGGACATTTTTGAAACCTTTAAGAGAAACAATTTTGCCATACATGGTTGTTCCGTAACTTTAACATTTTATGCAGCGCACGCAAAGAAAATTCTGAATAGAATATTTTTTTGTCGTTTTTGCAATATTTCTTATTCATACTGCGCTCCTAGCAATCATAGGAATTATGGCCTACTCCCTTTCCCGATATACGAGTACGAGTTATCCGACACTAAATTCCTTCTAAAATTTGAATCAATAGTTCCCGAGACTTGTCCGTAGAACCAAAAAAATCTCTTTGATTGAGATTTGATTAAAATAAAAATTACTTGGAGTGTTTCAACGTAGACTTAAACTAGTTATAAGTATTGTAAAACTTGCTGTGTAAAGGAGAACAAATCAGGTACTTCCATATAGAAGACATAAACGCGCGCGCCCTCGTTTTTGAAATTATATAACTTCGCAAGTAGATACGAGGATATTTACAGAAAAAGAAATGTTACTGGTAAGAACTTATGAAAAAATGTATTTTCTATTTTATTTTTCAGAAACTATAAAACTAAATGGTTAAGTTTATACAAAAGAAGATATAAATCTTTTATAAAATGCAAAAAAATACTTAACACCTAATGGCTTATATAAGTAACCATTTCATCTCCAAGCTTTAGAGAAGAATACCTAGCATTAATTTCTCTAAGGCTCTACATTAATTAGCAAAAAGGTAAATTTATGGACTAAAATGTAATGAATAAATCACGCCCCCAAATTGGCTAAGTGAAACCCACTAGTTCACATCCATAAACAGATTTATGAAATTTATACTAACAGCTTCACAAAAAATGACACAATGTAGTGTATTTTATGATAGAGTTTAAAATAAATATAGAAAACTTCATTAAGGTAACAAATATAATCTACTTTCTTTTATACAGCCAGTCACAAGTTTTCAAAAAGCGTAATAATATTTCTGCCATTTGTACTACAAAGGTTTGTCGACGTTTGGAGTAGCGGTGACCGGCTAACGGACACGGTACTTACTAGGTACATACTTCATGCCGTCGTCGGAGGGCATTTTCAATTAGAACTAAAGATCAAAGGCCTTTTATTTGTATGATTGTTTGACATTATGATTTATTCTAAAGCCTTAGCTCTTAGTGGTGTTAAACGTTACATTAAAAAAATAGTTAAAGGAGCAAAGGGAAAACTTAATATTAAAAGAAAACTATATTATTTCTATTCTATATACAAAGGTGTGGTAAACTGTTTATTTTGATCTCATTTGAATAGCTAAAAACTTAAAATTAGTTTAAATGTTAATACAAAGGCAGATGAAAGCCTAGTCCATTAGTCTACTAGGCCTGTTACTAGAGTGAAACATTCGATCCATTAATATTATATACCCAATACTAGCGGTAAATGAAATACATGACTTATTAGTTTATTCAACGTTCCTTTCAATAACTTATTATAAATCGTTTGTAATATTATTCTAAGGCCCGGACGAAGACGTCATTATCATGACCCACACCAGTGTCACGGTCGGCTTGCCATCGCAATCAGGGGCCGCCATCATGCAAGGTTGAAAAGTATGTAATGTATGTTGTATCCGTAATAGCCAGTAATATGATGAGACAGGAGATGCACACAGAGTACCGCAAATGTTGCTTTTTAAGATGCAAAATTAAGTCGCTTTGCTCTCACATTTCGCATCGTCATATGATCGTTTCTTGTCATTTCTAAACTAAATAATATTTTTATAAATTGGAATAATAATAAAGAGCAAATCTTGACTAAATCTTATAGCTGGTAACTACAGCTGTACTAAAATTAACAATCAAAACTATCTTTTAAATTCGTTATTGTACTCCTAGTATAGAATTTTTATAGCAAAGTAATATAACTTTATATATTTCGCTTTACATAATCGTTGTTTTTTTATGTTAAACTTTTTACTGGATGGCTCCAACACGTAAAATGTTAGTAGAATATTTATTAAAAATTTAGTAATACTGTTATTGTAATAGGTGGGTCAGAATTTAATATTATTTTATTGATTAATACCCAAAATTTTCAAATAAAATGGATGTTATCGTTAGTGTACAATTGTTTCAATTCTTTCATACATATCCAACTAGTTGTATAACAAGGCTGTGTCAATAGCTATAGGAGAGGTCGAATATATCTCAGCGTGTGGATGCCTTTTTCCTCATAATAAGATTCGGGATTATTAAATAATGGATTCATACATAATATATTATTTATCTGCTATTGAATTCACTATAGATAACAAACTACATTTTACCGTGTCCTTCTCGTATAAATAAACGAACAAAAACAACTTTTACTGATCTCTTAATATAGGTACCCACGATAACCACTTACGTACCTATACTTAGTATTATTTGGAATAAGTGAAAGATATTTCTCGAAGATTTGGCAACGCCAGTGGCTTGTGGGTGTGATTTCACCAGACGAGTCAAAACTTTCTCTGTATGTTGTAACATGTCAATATAGTCTGCGGTCCACATTACGATCTTCATTGACATTTTAAAATAAAAACTTTTAAATATCAAGGCGATCTGCTGATCTGTGATTGGCTACGTCATATGAAAAATAACCGGAATTATTATATACCATATCGCCTTTGAAAATGGCAAATGAATCACTGTAGTATATGTAGGTGTTACATAAATAAGGAAACTTGTATATAGCCTTTGACTGTAAAAGTTATGAATTCTAAATTTTATAAAATAATATACATACAAGTAAACCTACACAAATCATTAATAAAAAATATGAAAATAATCATAAATAATACGGTTTCACAATTTTACATTTAAGTATATACATCTATGGGTCATTGTCGAGTTACTTTAAACAAATTTGGATAAATAAATATATAAAGCATGTCAGTAACATGTTTTTTAAAAAATATTTTAAGGAGAATTCTCCACCTTCTTTTTATTTTTGAATTGAGTTTTTATTGAAGTATAACAAGCATTTTATGAATATTATAACAAGCTCATAATATGTACAGTTAAAATGATTGCACAATTAACAGTAATTACGGCGATTGCGTTACAACGTGGGTTGTGTCCTCTAGCGCGGCGCTGGCGCAGGCGTGCGTGGGTCTTAGCAAGTTATGGACTGCCAATATCACTGGCTGACATTAAAAGGAGAGGCCTGGTGTAGGTGTAAAAAGAAACTCACTGTTACTCATTGACAAATAATTGAAAGTAATCCTTGTTTGTAAGTACAGTTAGTCCTCTCGCAAATCATTCACGTAAAGTAAACTTTAAATAACCACTTGTGCTTCGTTCCTTTAAAAACATTTACGTCGACAGATGGTACATTTTTTTATTAAATGAAAGGTAAAATTAAATTTTACCACAAGTACTGTGATTTGTAACTTAAGTATATCAGTTGTACTGTACCGCTACTTATATAACTCGCGTCATATTGTAGGACACTACTTATCGCATGCCAATGACATCATGACGACCACTTACTGTTACCTAGACTGGGAGGACGTGATCTTAATTTTAAAATATCATGTTTCCTAACAAATGATTCTTTCATCATTGTGAAAGTAGAAAAATATGATTTTTAGTTATGTTGAAGATACTTTTCGGTTTTGTCATTTCTTATTTCAGAGTTCTGAAAACCTAAACATCCATGAATTTTTGGTAAATGTAAAATGAATGAACACATGCGAAAAAAGCGATCTAAAGAGTTTTAGTGTGTCACAATTTCTCATAGTTATGTGCATTGTTTCATTGCCAGTGTGACCGTCACGATGCCAACAATATGGACCTTCGCTAACATATATAGGATTCAGCGGTACCTACTGCAGGCTCTGACGCAGTGCTAAAAATAGCGGCCGGCTTAGGGCGATGTAGCCGGTCTCATCCCGTTCACCCCCGTCCCTCAAACAAGTCCCCGGTCACTTTGCGCCATCTTGTTAATCTGTATAACGTTGAGGTGTATCTTTTTAAAGACGTTGCTTTTTACATTACGATATTATATGTAGTATCATATATATATTACAAGAAACCATGATACCATAAAAAATATTTTTTCCTATATTTCTATCATTGTCTTGATTGTCGCTCATTGTGACACAAATAATTCTTGTAAAACTATCAAGTTTAGTTACTTATTTTATAATTCGTATGCTTGAAATAATCGTCTTAACAAATGTTAGCTCAATACTTTGCTAAGTTGAAGCGGACTTACCCATATTGGAAAATATATTAACTCAGACTGCACAGGAAGATGATGTCATGAACTGAACTGGTTTTGCTTAATATTCGTCGTGAGCTTGAAGGAATTGAAAATGTATAATAACACGTAAATAAACTTCCAATAAAAAATATAGTTGCATAATTAGTATGCAATGTATCAAGACATTGTACTGTTCATAAATCGTATTTATATAATAAGGTTATATGATAATTGCGAAAGCATCTCATTAAATTTAATTCCACTGTCAGCATGTATCGGCATTCGTCTGACTATTGTGAAGAAGAAAATAATAATCTTAGACTTCGATTTCAATGAAAGCATTCAATTCGTATTGCAAAGGCTAAATAAAATAAAGTAAGATCATTGTAATTACTATGCGTGTTCTCAAGGGCAGTTAATTCAAATAGGAACATTTTTATTATTCATTTGTTTTGATAATTGTAATAAATCTACTAGTTTGCCGGCATATCGTCGTCTTGCAATTAAGCTATAATGTCAAGTCAATATTTTACATCTATATGCGTGATCACCAAACATATTAGATTTTATAAAAAGATCTACTCATAATAAATATGAGACTATTAGTTTAATAAGAACTAGTTTAAAATATTATATTACATTATTGTTTACTTATAGATATAGAATAACAAAGTCGACTAATTTTTACAAATATATTATTATCTGAATAATAAAAGAGAATTTTATTCAATTATCTTTTATTCCATTCTTTAAGATTTAATATAGTCTTAATTGCCTTGGTTCACTTATGTTTATGCATAAAAACAATAACGTGAAAAACAAGTTTTATTCGTACATCGATGATTATATTTAGTATTATAAATTCACTACTCTTCACTTCAATATAAGCTCACCGCTAGACTAAACGGTGATACGCGAGTAAATTGGAGTGTCGTCACTAAAAGCTTGAGCCACTTGCCTAGATCTGTAATAAGGAGTACTATCTAATAGTTGTGTATTAACTACATAAATTAAAACATTATAAAAATTACAGCAGATGTAGGTAGTTACAGCGTAAAAGCTTGTTCAATGCTAAAAAACATATAATTAAATACCAATCATCTAAACCTGAAGTCTGCAAATAGATGACATCATGCTAAGGCCTCGACGGATGACACAAGAAGTGATTTAATGGCAGACGTTCTCTTTAAATATCATATTTTTTCAATCAATATAATAATTATGCACATATTAATGAAATAAGCTTATTTTTAATGTATAATCTAATCTAAGGATGAGCTTTCCTTAAAATATTTTTTTATAAGTATACATTAACTTTAGATCCTATATAGTATATTGCTCAAAGAAGCATTCGTAGTGCAAATAGCTTTATGTCAAAGTTAGAACGATCAGTGCATAGTCAAATCAGCTGCTCTCTTATATTCATATTAAAACCTACAGACCTAAAGCGCCTTTAAAACTTCAATACAATCAGTTAACATTATGTCATTTTTCTCAACATGTTATTTGCGCGAACATTTGAATGTGCCTTGGTGAATTTTACAATGCTCTAATGAAAACCGATACTAATAAAAAGTGAAGATATTTATGTAAAGAATAATATTAGTATGCTGCTCTATATTTTATACATATTACAGTAAAGTTAATAGTTTTAAAAAACATTTTCAATTGTCCTAAATTATATTTTATAATTCATATTGAGGATGTCTTTATCAGTTCATTCGGTCGTTTATTGGTCATAAAATTAGCACTTGCCTATACAAACGACGTTGTTTAAATATTGTAGGCGTGGACAAGAAAGAGTGACCCCGTGCCATATCCGTCCGCGTCGCGTCGCTCGATCTGTTGAAACGAATATTACACAACATTTTTTTAGCAAAGCATAGACACATATTGAATCTTAAGATAATTTTGCCTTGTGTAATTTCGTGATTTTTGAGTCAGCAAACATAAATTGCAGTTAACAAACAGTCAAATATGTGTGATCTTTATATTAAGCATTGTTTGTTTATTAGTACTCAATTCCATAGAACAGAGTACTAATAAACAGCGCCTTAGCTTAAGTGCGGATATTGGATTTTTTATGACCTTTGCCGATAAATGAGCAAGTGGCTCATTAAGTGGTAGGAGCCGACCATATGACATCATTAATTATTCACTGATGCTCTTTCGACCTATTATTGTTTCAAACATTTCAATATTAAGACTGAAGTTTAAACCCGGAATTCTGCACTTCATGCCCTTAATGCATTAAGGGATTTTAAGTAAAGCTTGAAAATTATCTGACATACGAATAACATACATACAAAACTTGTAAAATTCCATACAAACATATTAAACCAGATGAGCACCACACCCGCAACTCTGCATCGGTTAAGCGCAATTCGTGTGCGTGCCGCTAGGTTGATGCACCGTTTGAAATTCAAAAAAATATTAAAAATCGAATCAAATGTAAAAAACAGAAAACGATATTTGACTGACGTCTAATGTTAATATGAATAGCAATATTATAATTCATTAAATATAAGTAGACAATGTTTTCTACTTATTCAAGGTAACATGGTGCAAAGTAAATTCTGACATCAGAATATTGAAAACAAAGACCAGATTCCACGTAAAATATTGCATGACTTCAACACTTTGACTATTTACCTTCTGTTCGCTAAACTAACATAGGTATGTTCAATGTAAGTTGGTACTTAAAGGTGTACTTGTAAAGCACCGACTTACATTGAATACAATGCGGGTTAGGAATAGATTTACCTTAAGTTTTTATCAAGAACATATTTAAAATACAAAGTTTATGCAAATTTAAACCATTTGGTGTTATAAATACTCTTTTTTGTACATAAAGGTGCACCTACAAACTTGAAAATTAATCATTAATCTAGTCTTCTAAGCGTAATATTGGCTTAATATAAAGTACATGAGCATGCACAATTTAGAATGGGAATGACTTGAAAAATTTGGCTCCTGCAACACATTTGCTTGAAAAGTTATCTAAGATTTTCCAAGCGTACAAAGCCTTAGAAAAACCTAGTATATGTGACTAAGTATATGGGAAATTGAAATCACATAAATCTATTGAGTAGCCAGTAAGAAATAATCCTATAGAAATATTCTCACGCGACATGCCATCCTCTACACGTAATGCATGGGAAGCAACTTAACCAGTATTTCGAATCATTTGCACATCACATCATATTTTAAAATAAAAAATAAACACTGTACGCGCTAGCGAGCTTAATAATAAAGAATATCTTCGCTTATTATAATTATAAAATAATATCATCTACTGTTTTAATTCATGACATCAGCAACCTTGACGAAAGTCAGGAAAAAACATCACCGGTGATCATTATGCGTTGCTTAAGTCATCTGAATCGTTATTAAATTTATTATTTTGCAAGAGAATTACCAGGATGTTGTGTTAATATGTTATTTCAATACGTAACATAAGTTGGTTATAGGTATCTATGTCCATTTTAGATGTTCTCGGGAGATGAAATTGTCATGCAACACGCAAACATTGACCGGACAACCTCGACATTGTTCCATTCAATAAACAGGAATAATGATGAAGACGGCGGTACATCCGCCAGTTTATTCGGAAAAATTGTTAATTATTATACTTAAAATTTAAAAGAGTCTTGTATTATAGTTTACTACTAGTGATTTTAGCTAAATATTACTTTAAATATATGTATAATTATCAATAACATTTTAAACATCGTACCTACTTTTTTATAAATATCTATAAAACCTTTTTACAATATACGAGTATGTCACATTTATGAGCAAGTAAAAAACTAAAACGCTTGCTAAAGCAAGGGTTTTAGTTTTTTACTTGCTCTAAAGATGTGAAAAAATTATTTCCCTTGTAATTTAATGTTATTCTTTTATTTTTAAATAATACATACCACTAAGCCGGGCCTTAATACGTCATCAGATTTACAGCCATTCATACTTAAAAATGTACTGAATCAAAGTAAGCTATTTAAAAACATATCTCACAACGAAGTCTCCAATTTAAAAAAAATAATAGAAAAGCGTTATTAAATACTTACTTATACTAAATTCAAAAGACAGCAAGTTCTGAAAGTTGATAAAAACTGAGTGCCTTGGAGCGGCTGTTCACCGATTACAATAGATATTTTATTATATAATTTGTATCTATAGAAGTATAAAAACAGGAACAATTTTAAAATGGTATATTTTTTACATATCTAAGATTCATCTATTATCTATAGATACCTATCTATAAATAACATGAAATTTCGATTATTTTAAGAAATCTTTTTAGAATTACGCTTTTTTCCTTGAGAGAATTAACTAACGAGAATTGTTTTATTGTACCTATCGATTGGTTAAGAAGATGACACATAATGTGAGCAACATCCTGACCTTACATAGAAACCAGTGGTCAAACAACATTAGACCACGATTCTGAATACGTGGATAATATTATTATGTGCTTTGAGGACGATGACATCACCCTGTCACATTGGAGCCCGCGGCGCTAATCTGTTGTCGAGAAGGTTACGCACGTTACAATCGTTATTGTTAACACACTATCGTTAAAATTTTACAATGTGTACTCCAAGTTAAATAGTAATTTGTTTATAATATAACATTATATTACAAAATGTAAGAACTTAAAAATACAAAGTACATATCTACTAATTCATCGTTTTGATACTTCTTTCAATATGTTGTAGGATAAATACGAGTACAATAAAGTCAAGCTAATAAAAATGCAGTTATAATAGAATTTTATTAACGTTAAAATATGATTTAAAAATTTTACCATTTTAAATTGCAACTCTCGTATGTATGATATGTTTAAAATTTATTATAAAATATTTTGCGACCCATCTCTACTTTGCTCGTGACTAGGCGATTTAAATAGAGTCAAGAATAGATAAGAATTTATAAATATATTATGTTCCATCGGAATGCATCTGTATACCTATTCAAGTTTTCACTTACTTCGATCAATTTAATAAACATTTAGAAATGTGCTAAACAAGTTATTCAAAGAGTGAATCCTCTTTCAAAATAGTTTGACAAAATATTTGAAAGATAAAAATAACGTCTTTATATTACTTTCTACAGTAAAAATATCACTTCTTTATTACATCTAAGTATTCTCATTTTAACAACATTAAAGTGGATCAGACATTACAAGTATTTTAAGTAATTCTGTTATAACTCTATGAGTTAACTTACTATTAAATTTATCACTGAGACCAATCGGTTACACAGAATATTATGGCTCTATTCATTAATTATCATGTAACATTACTACATCTCTCTTCTTTATACTTTCAGCAAAAATTTAATTTCGTTATGACTAGTACCTCCAGTCCGGTCTGTGAGATGGTTCGATAAAAAGCATAATTTTATGACCAGTATTATCAAATAAGGATTTCACAAAGTTCAACGCTCGTAAAATTATGCTTCATTTGCAGGCATGACAAGAAAAATTGCTTTAAGAAATACCATATATGTCGTCGTTTATAATAAAAAAACTTGGAATAGGTGTTATAATTTGGTTACAATCAAGTAATTTACTAAACACCACTAAGGAATTAACATTTATATATCTTATCTTGTACTTACCTACAAATTATAAAGATACGTATATTGGAAAAATATTTTTCTAGAGACTTACAACTTTACTTACCTGTTGATAGAACATTGTCTACGTTCGTTGTGCAAGTAGGTTATCTCAACAGTTTGAGCGAGGTAAATGGTTATTGTTCTTGCGATTCATTACTCAGTAGTGTTCAATGCTGTTTAATGAGAGAGGTCGCTTTTGGATTACAAGTACCAATACTAAAGATACTAAATCAGTATTACACTTTAATGTGCTATTATATCTTGTGGTTTAACAAATAATAAGTAATCGGGATTTTCATTTAGATGTATATTAACTAGTGGAGCCATATATAATATCTCTGCTAAGATTACTAAATTAAATAATATTTAATGTATTTAATATTATAAAATTATAGTTTGCAGTATCAACTTGTAGCCTATAAAATTTTAGTAACAATATTCTTTGAAATAATTATGAAATAACGTTTTAATATTTTTTTCAATCTATTGTTGACTTTTAATGAAACACAATCATATTTTTTTTTATTAATAGATTATTAGCTGGCAGCAGAATGTCATAAAAATGACAAATGATGAATTATGGCTCCGGCCTTAAGATTGGTAACGCGTCTTCTAGATCTAGCTCTAGATCTGGGGGCGTCCATGAGCGATAGGAATCGCTTAGTATAGGCTAATTGCTCGTTTGCTTTCTATCGCATAAAAAAAATTATCCTGAAAAATTATTTAGCATGATCCTTATGAGCAGATATCCATAGAAATAATCTTTTGGATAGTAGGAACGATAGGTACAATTTCAAGGTTTATATTACAAAACTGTATAATAATTAATAATAACTAATAATTGTTCTTATTTTTATATTTTAAATCCATTAAAATTCTAAAGTGCGTCTACTTTTTTAAGTATTTATGTAAATAAATTACTGTGAGGAGGCTTAATAAAAATAACTGGATTTAACACGACTTGTAGATGAATTCTACAAAGACTTGTTTAACAACTAGTTTTGCTTAAAGATTACTAGTATGTAAGCGTTCGAACTGTCTAAATACTTAAATATATTTAACCGACCAAAAATATTGAGTAAAATTCCTAAAAACTAGAGACCAGGGCTTTTTTTAAATATTAACATTTATGAATTTTTCAAGCTGAACTGAATTGACCTCAACGTATTGTTTATGTAATCTTCAGAACATAATTGACAAAAATAATCTGTATCCACAACATTATTTAAATACATATGTTCCTTTAAAAGACATCAACGAACTTAAAGCTGATATAACTTTTATGGGGTCGTTGATGTCTTTTGAAGCACTCACGTAATGTCATAAATAACTGTTTTAGTTTACTCGATGTATAATACTTATAACGTTAAAGTCAATGCTTCGAGAATTTTATCCATTTTATATTCAGAATTATGAATTAATATGAAATGTATGCCAGGAAAATAAAAAAAACATATGATAAAAGAAGCATAATAATGGACTCTTTAAATTACATCTCTAGCAGTTCAACAATTTCAAGATAAGTGATTTAACAAATTACAAAAATTTATAGCAATTTAAAATAGGACTTTGACTCCCTTTTAGATATGAAATTTGAAGACGTCCATAAAAAAGCAATTTAAATCTAATATATTGGTACAAAAAATAATTGGTTTATAATACGTCTCTAATGGATGCAGTTATAGCGATTGATATTTAACTTTTAAAAATGTTTATTATTTAAACCATATTATTATGAAAGGTAAAAGAAATTGAATATTGCTTGTTTTTATATTGGTTTATAAATCCTATTTAATTAATATATAGTTATATTAATAGGTTATGTTAAGACATGAAAGTTCTTCTCCTTATAATTATATATTTCTCGTGATAACAAATCCGAAATAATCTTACGCTTTAATGACACGCTTACTTAGTAAATAACTAGTATTTTATTTAATTTATCTAATGAGTAATTTTTTGTTTGAAGTTTTTCTGTGTACTATAATTCTCTGTAATATAATGAGTTTTTGTGTATTTCTAATAGCTATAAGGTATAAATTAAGTAAAGTTGGTAGCATGAATATTCTGCCAGAGGTCAGAGTGCTCAGTGACCGTGGCATAAAACGTAGAGGGGAGTTCAACTAGAGAAAAATACACATATTAGTAAATCCAGTATCATTCGAGTAGGATCACGTTTATCTATTAATCCTTTAGATACAGATAAGACTAATTATGTAAAATTTTAATAATAAAAACATTTACAGCTGAAACTTCTACAAAACAATTTTTTAAATAAAATCTATAGAAGACGTATTATATAATAATCTTAGAACTTGATTCTTACGATAATGTTATAATAAGAAGCCTGCAACATCCACTTTACAACATTTATTTGATTTTATATGTACCTTTTTAATAATTATTTTCAAATAACTATATTCGTCCATCAAATGCTTAAATGTTTAAAATGTTGTCAATGCGGAAATGAAAATAAATGTTTATTTTCATTTCCGCAATGCTCTTCTTCAATTTTTAAGTCGTCTCCCCAGTTGCTATTATGATTCACTAGTTTCTGCCAGCGGCTTCGCTTGCGTTCATTTCGATTTTTACACCTTGGTTTACATTATGGGACTTTTAGTAAGGATATTATCATATATCCTATAGCCTTCTTCGATAAATGTACTATCCAACACTGAAGAATTTTTCAAAGCGGACCACGAATTTCTGATATTAGCGCGTTCAAACAAACTCTTCAGCTTTATAATATGTATTAGTACAGAAGCATAGATTACTGTACTTGGTCTTATGATAAGTATTAGGCACCTTACGATAAATGCGGGTTATTTATTGTATCTATGCTAAATGAAGCTAACAGTATTTATAAGCATCCTAAATTTGTACTATTGATATTTCTCCTTCAAGCAAATTAAACAAAACAAATACATTATTTACATAAATTACTGTTCGAAGAAAGTTCTCACCATTACTAGATACTATTGAATATGTTAGCATGTCAATGAACATAAGCAAAGACAATTTCTCACGATTGATAAAAGGATACTTTCGTGACTTTTACAAATCGTAAATTTAAACAAGTGTAATAATGAAAAAAATGATAGTTAGTTGAGTCACATCCAGACAAATGAACCTGTTACGGTACTGATTAAGTCTATTATGCAAACTGTTATACAGTTCGTGGTCGCCGGTTGGTCAGGATATGGCGCTTCCGTTTCAGATGCCCGTGAGGCAAATACTAATGTATCGGTCATGGCATATTTTACACATATCATCCTCATATGTTTCTTAAAATCCATCTGTTGCCATTAAAAATAAAATTAAGTATCTTAATTTAAAAAATACCTTACATATAAGTACCGAAGGACGATCTCAGTTATGTAAGCTTTACAAAAAAACGATCCACAGGCAAACAAACTCGTAACTCCCCCTTTTCTTTTTAAATGATAAAAGATTGTGAAATATTTAAAAAAAAAACATATTAATAGAATTCATCAAAAGTGGTATATACTCTTATCCAGATGCAATTGCTAGGTTGACTATATAATCTTTCTTCGCCGTATCTAGAAATTTTTATTAAGTCACTTATTTTTAATGATCTTGTGCTGTACTTGAAAGATTCAGTACTATACCACTGTTTGATACAATTAAATATGGTAATTCTATAAATATCGATAGTACAAAAATTCCAAGTTTCATCAAGTTACACATTTAACCACTATCAACCATATCAAATTACCAGTGCTATAAATGTAAAACATATATAAAATACTTAGATACAAATATACTACATACAATACAAGGCGCCAAGCCATTGCCCTCGATGTGCAAACGTACACTGTGTCGTCAGGTGTCGTATAATTTGTCTATAGTTGTATATTGTCTATAATATTAAACCATGTTATTGTATGCACGACCTACATTCACGCAGTTGTACGTTCATCTATACACACATTCTATAGTTTTTTTTTCTAAAAGTACATTATAAATATGTATTCTATTTAGTGAACTGTTAAAACTACTGGTGTATTATTGTTGCAAAAAGATTAAAACGCATATGTTATAATTCACTTTTTTACATACATGAATTTCATTTACCTTCTTATTCATTTTGACTTATAAACCATATATCAATACCAAAAAGTATAAACCATTTCGAGCTGTAAAAATTCTTGGCCTTGTTAAATATCCCTTTTATATCGAGCAGGCGTGGCCACCACTATGTTGTCACGCCTGATGGAAAGCACTAGAAACGTTGAGATTAATATTATAATTAAATCATCACGATCATATCCATTAAAAGTAGGAATATTTAATATTTACTTTTACAGTAGTAAAAGGCTCTACTAAAACTTTATCGTATGAAATTTTGGTTTAAAAGAATAGTTATGTTTCGTCATTCTAATGTTCGTATTTCAAGAGATACCTGAAACTTGAATCAGGTATTCATATAAATCAAAAAATGTTTCCATGTAATGGTTTAACATTTAACAATCTCAAAAAGTAGCACTGCCATTTCTTGAAATACAAGCTTCAAATCTTAAAAAAGAGAGACAAAGAAAAATGTATATTTGTGTGCAAGGAAAACGGGATCCCGTTGCTGCGCTTCAAGGCAGTGTGTACGTTAAATATTCCATAAAATGCTTCGCAACAGAATTTTTTATCCCTGACGCTTTCTGGATTGCGAGGACAACGAGTACGGGTTGCAAGAGTCGCATTTCAAATACGCAATTGACCGTGAACTTCTTTTAAGCATTGCTCTTAATAATTATAAATCGATTTAACTTCGTTAATTTTGAAGAGATCCTAGTTTCCTAACTATAAATATGCCTTTCGTAACTCCGTGACTTCAATTTTTTATAACATTTGAAATACTTGCACCGTATGATATGATCATTTAATGATGATATTTCTTATTCTTCTTCTTCTTCACAAATGAAATTATCGGGGGACTTTATTAACAATAGAACTCAAAACGAGAATTTTTATAATTTCTGTCTGTTTGTTTGTTTCCCTGTCTCTCTTTGGTCTGTGTCTATATTCGCGCTAGTCTCAGAAATAGCTGAATGCGGTTTTCACTATTGTAAGCTCAACGTAACATTTGTTCGTTTCATTACATATGGTTTAGAAATAAAAAAGTTATTACTATGTATTCAGATACTTTGGCTGAAAGGTAATAAACAATATATTTTGGCCTAAAAAATTATTTTGAATAAAAAATTATAATAAGATAAGAAGAAGTGGACAGGTTCGATTCGTATAAATTTCAATGTAAGTTGGCTTTGGATCTATATGATAAATCAAAATTAAATTACCCAAAATTATTCGATAAACTCTCGGAGTGGATGGTAAAATCGACATGAATGCGAGCGAAGCTGAACGCAAAAGTTTGTCTAGCATACATTTCTATTTCGAGCAGTTCGAAACGAAGTTGAAGTCGACACACGCATTATAGCATTCCACCACCTTATTATATACAACCGGTCATTTTTTGATCTTCCCTTGAAACTCCTTAGTTTAAAAATAATTTAGGAAAAATTATTTTTAAACTAAGTTATTTGGTATTCTTACACCTTTGAAAGAGATTCAAGAAATACTTATTAGGTCACAATGAGCGGACAGATTTTTTTGTTCAGACATGTTAAACGGGTTGACCAAAAGGGATCGTGGACACAGGCACGAGTTCGGCGAAGTAGCACAGCAAAGGTTTAGAGGACGCGGGGAGTGGGGGGAGGCTTCATGGATCCCGCGGATGTTCGGGTTCAATACCCGCGTCCGTACCATCATTCCATCTTGCTGGGAATCACAAAACGTAATTTAACCGCAGTAAATCACGGTCACAGAATACCTATAATAAAATAATCTCAAATAGTTCAAGATAAATTAAAACAATTTACCGTATAAAAAATTAAATACAATAGTTTTGGAATAGTCGACAACGTATTGCTCTTAACAAATGTTGAAAAAACTTCGATCAGCACGACTTCACCACCATTTGCGCATATTGTATTAAAATTTCAAATTTTCAATCAAATAAAATATGACGCTTAACGGGACAGCAGCTAGTGTTGTCGTTTAGTAAATATATACAACATGGATTAGATTTAACTATTGATACAGGTGCAAATACTATCAACTGTTATAATAAGGAAATGCTATCCTCTGTATATGCCTACCAAAAGTAGGATAAATGGTAATATGTGGTACTTGTATATACTTCACTTACAGTTATCAATTTTAAACACCGATCTTTATTTTTTGTTCTATTAAAAAATTTACCTACAAAGTAAGCAATTCATAATGATAAAGAATCAATAAGTATTAAATTACATAATTAATTAAAATGTTCTTTTTTTATATAAATTACTTATGTAATCAAATGGCGTTTAATTTAAAATTGTTTTCAATATTCAGGACAGTGGTCACAAATTACCTAAAATAAAGTTTCACATTTTTTATAATCCTGCTTACCGAGAAAACGTCATATGCACCTTATTACATAATGAAAGAATTTTGTGAAAATATCAAAATATGTTCGTTATTAAATGGTACCTTCTGAAACAATTATGCTTATTAATACGGTATTACAGATAAAAACAACATTAAACTTTTTTACAAAATCGAAATTCTTTTCTGCTACGCAGCCTAACATAATTATATAATCTTGTATTAAAACTTAAAGTTAGAACAAAGAATTAACGATAGTTTAACGGCTACTGCGAAACTTGTCACTTTTAATGCTATAAAGCCTGCTATGATCTTGTTTTTTTAATATATAAATAATCGATTAAGGAGCTAAGGGTCACTGGATAGTAGGTACGTGATCCTCTGCTGCCTGATATTATTCTATGTCGGTGTCCTGTAACCTATTTATTTTGATATCATAATTCATAGACTGAAGTTAAATCTTACGCTATAGCATATCGTGATCTATCCACCTAAATATATCGGGTTTTTACCTAATTTGTGGTCTATGACTCGGACAAAATTTAAACATAATCATATAGGGATAGCTCCCCTCCCTTTTATACGTAACTTTTATTTTATATTCGAAATTCAAAATACATATGAATATCATGCTTATAGGTCTTATAAAATTAAAACCAGATGGGCATCAAATAGACAACACATCCGTTTTAGCGGTAGGTATTCGTCGGCTAAACTAAAAGGACCGTCAAAATGTAGATATACAGAAATACATGTTAGTCAGATTGTAATCAAAATACAAAAAATATTGTTTTAACATGATTAGTATAGTATAAAATATACTCTATTATTTTAAATATCAAAAACTAGATTCGCTGAAGTAGCTACGTTTTCTTGGTATACTGTTACCACTTGACATCCCACACTTGACTGCCAGGAATTATTAATATTAAATGTTAAGCAAGGTCCGTGGGCAGCTAAGGTCAGCCTTGCACCCACACCGACCGTATATGTATCATAAGCTTAGCACAAAATAGCAATATTGAAATATTAAAACATCTCAAGCGAAAACATTATGCTGAGGAAATCTAATACTTAATAAATATAAAAATAAGGACAAAAATAAGTTATAACGGCTCTAACAAATACAACATTTTTTTACACTGAATTTTACTTTCAACATTCACCTTTGCCTAATCTGGAAAACGGATTTGAGAATGGCATTAGTTGGTGGGTTGTGAGTGAAGGAAAATATTTTTATATTCATTGTTAAATAATTATATCACGTAAAAACTTTTGAATGAATAAGGCACCGATAATTTCCCAGTTTTGGTACCGTAAGAGAAACTTAAAACGTATAGGAAAATACAACACTTCATATGCACTAACAACAGTATTATTGTAAATATATTTTTATACTATAGGAAGGCAGACGATCATACGGTAAAAATCCTGGTTTTCGTGATCAACCGGTAGGTGATTACATAAGAAATTAAGGTATTTAATAAGAAAATCAGGGAGGTTGACGTGGATATCAATTATTTTCATCTAAAATAATCATGGTTTTCTTTCTTAATTGCTTACTACCTTATAAAATTAATTTCTGTCAAAATACTATAAAAACAATTTTATCCGCTCCAAGTTCCTTTTGTTTTACACGATTCATCATATAATAGTCATCATTCGTAGAATCTGTGTAAGCCCTACAGAAATATTATTTTAAATGTAAGTATTTTTGTTCAAGGATATATATTTATTCATGCGGTGCCTTTACGCATTATATGAAAAATAAAACCAAATGAATTTCGAAAGTATTAAGACTATTAAGTTCTTTAAATTTTATTCGGAATCTTAATCTTATTTAATATATCCTGTAAAAGAAAAGGCCATTTTTTATATAGCTACCTTTTCATCTGTCAAATTTCTACCCGATTTTATCTGTGGTACAAAAACTGAAATTTTAATTAGACAAACGACAGAGGACTTCACTCTTGACAGTTCTCACCTTAAACCATCATTCAATTTCAAAGTTCAAATTTGAAATAAATATGGAGGGTGATGAAAGTGACAGGTTTGTAAATATTGAGGACTTGAAAATATATTAAAATTTACCTGCGTTGTATTGTAATTTAACTACTGTTGCTTTTTTTACTAAATTACATATCTTCTAATTTATAGCATAATCTAAAACTAACTGACTTGCTTTTAGTGATCTCAAACCATCAAGCGTTGCTATTATAAGAGAAGTTTACGATAGTGAAAATGCCCACATCAAATTTGAGATGGAATTGGAAAGAGCACTTGAGGCAGGTGTCAGTGTTATCGTGATTGAACCAGAACCTTTAGGGGAAGAAACAGCTCGATGGATTTACGTTGGAAATCTATTACATAAAGTGTCATTATATAGTGGATTGTGCAGCATCGCATCTGGTAGGTTACCTGTTTAATAGTTTTATTATTATCTATTATTGTTTTAGTCATCTCCATCCTGTAACAGACCACCTAAAAATGTATAAATTCAATTAATAAATCATAAAAAGTCATTTCAATATGACATTTTAAAGGTGTATTGCTTAATTAAATATATAATAATCTATTAATTTTATTGTCACAATTACTTTGTGACATTACAACACATATTCTTGTTTGAAACATGTGTAAAATTAGATATGCTGAGTAAGCACAGCACATAAAATAACGCTGAAGACTATTTTTATTACCACAGTTTTGAAACAAAGAATAAACCACAACAAAATCTGCTCATTTGTTGAGGATTTATGTAGAGATATATCAAACTTATATTGTAGGCTCATAATAATATATTACCTTATATAATTTACTGTAATGAAATACTTGTTTTACCAAGTACTCTGAAGTACATCTGTTTTTATATCTTTCCATAACATAATTCTAACTTATGATAAATTCAATTAAAAATAAGTTTTATAATTCAATTCTTCTACATTTTGAACAAAATTTTAGCTAATTTGTTGAGGTGTTAGGATAACAACTATATTTCTATTGAATTTTGTTATATTCCTTTGTTTATAACTTCTATCTATGTTACATAATTCTAATTTTATACAGAAATACATTGTTTAATAATTGTAAAGGTCATTGATTTATGTTAAAACTAGTAAAAATAATATACTTAGGTGCTTTTTTTCTTGATGCCTTTTTGTATAGATGATTTCATAACAAATTTTTGTTGTTGGCTTAATACAAACAACAATTATTGACAGCCATTTCTTCACTATTTTAAAATGTTTGCTAGCACTTGACTTTATATCACTTTTGTCTTGTGCTCAGAGTCTACTGTAAAAATAATAAGTTACAGAATTAAAGCTGAATTTCTATATTGTCTACTACAATTAATGATATGCACTGTAAATTTAGAAATTTATACTTTGTATTTATTTTAATGTATTGTAATTGTTCTTAAGTATTTACTAGGCCCAGAAAATGTTTTGTTGTTATTTTATATAGATGATACTCAATTGCTTGCTCTATAAATAACGTAAAATTACAATGACATTCCACTGTGTTATTTTTATATAGAATACAGAAGCCCAAATATCTGCTCCTGTAAAGTAAAATGTTTAATAACAGAATAATATGAATGTGTACACATTGATGATTAAAATAACAAAGCAATTCATTTGTAAATAGCAATTAAATGCAACCTATTAGACCCTCAATAATGCCAGTATAAATATGATATTAAGGCATTATAATTTCTATTTATGTTAGTTGTGCAATTTAATGATTAATATCAACTAAAATCTGTCTATGCCTATTTTTTTAGTTGAAAATATGTAAAAATAAGTACAAAAAATAAGCCTAGTGACACCTCCATCCACCTGTCTTGTTTCTAGCATTTTTATATTATATTTTCCAGTTTCTATAAGTATTTATGCCTGTTAATTTTAGACCATTAAACTAAATATTTTGATAGAATTCTTTGAACACCATTAGGACCTACTTTTTTACTTTATATGATTAACACAAAACAATAATAATTTAGTGACATTCTTTAAAAAATCTTTACCGTAAAAACTTTTCTACAGGTTTAGCTTGGAATTCCTTAGCATGCACACCTTTTGGAGTAGTTTCAGTTTTATGTGCTGGCTGTTATACTCTTTCATGGCAATGGGATCCATGTTGCAAATACCAAGAAGAAAAGGATCGACACCACCTGTCAACCTTACCCATGTTGAGTGACCTAACATCTGCCACACCCATTGTACTGGTACGCACAGATAATAGACGGAAAATAATTTTACACAGCACAGTATCTATAGCTGCAGCTACAATTTGTTTATGGAGACTATACAATACATTTAAATAATGTTTTATTTTAAAAGTTTATTTGACTAAGCTTATTTCAAATTGTATGGCTTGCTGCGAAAAACTCTAGTGTCTTCTGTCTCAATCTAGTTTAATTTATTGTACTATATTGTAAATTGTTATTATTGATAAAATATAATATGTTTATATGTACACTTAGATAAATAATTATGTACAAAAATATATTATGTTGACATGTAAAAATGCTTTTTAGTGAAATGAAGAGGTTGTTGATTCTTTTGTAGTGTTTTAAGGTTAATAATAATATATTGAGTAGTCTCAGATATTAATTAATATATAAATAAATGACAAAGGTTGAATGTTATTTTTATTTAGAAATCTTATTAGATACAAATGTAATTATTGAGTAGATAGACATGTGCAGCGAAATTTTGATAGGAAAGAAAAAGAAGTATGCAAGATTTTAACTGTCCACATTGGAAAAAATGATTCTGGTGTTTTCAATGGAAGAAAATATATAAAATGAAAAACAATATACTTGTAACTACAGGATAGTAAGTATAAAATAAAATTTTAATGATATTTAAAATAAATGGATTCAATGCTCGTATAATAATTAATAAATACGATTGCTCAAATTATTCAGTCTTAATAGCTCTCTTTGCCATTATCCAAAAATACAGTGATGGAACAGCTTGTCTGAGAAATACTGCAAATCTTGGTAAAGCTTGGCTGACAATTATTTCATTATCCTTATTCACAACCATATCCAAAATCTTCATAGCACAATATTCAGGAGTGAATCCATGTGCAGTGCTTTTATCCATAACTAGAAACGAAATAAATAAAATGTAATTTTTAAAGTTAAATTTCAAAAAATAAGTAACAGAAGCATCTATAAGACTTCTATATTTTATTTGCTCACCTCCATGGTTGTCTCCTGATCCTTTTAAAGCGTTTAGAGAAACAGCTGTTTTTACATATCCTGGACTGACAACAGACACATTTATGTCATGCTGATTAATTTCTGCTCGCAAACTGTCACTAAAAGCTTGAAGAGCATGTTTTGATGCGGCATATGCTGAACGTTCTGGTATTGCTATAAGACCCTGAACTGAACTAACAAACACTAAATGACCACTTTTTTTCTCAATCATTTTTGGTAAAGCAGCTAAAACAAAATATATTAATGAAAAAGTAAATTAAATTATATTATAACACAATGTTTTTAAAACACCAAATTACCCTTAGTAAGACCAACTGCACCAAAATAATTTATATGCATAATCTTCTGAAAGACATCCATTTTTGTGTTCAGAATAGAATCACGGTGTGAAATACCTCCATTATTTATCAAAATGTCTATCTTTCCACAAGCATCATAGACCTTCAGTATAAATTTATCGAGCTGATTTATATCTGCTAAATCCAACTCAATCACCAAGGGCTCTTCAATGTGGCTATCCTTCAATTAAGAACAAATAAACTTTTTATTGATAAATATTATATAAACTAGGGCCTGCCTATCACTAAAACAATAATGAATTTTCAGTTTATCATTAATATCCATAGGTAACCTATTATATTTATATATATCTAATATATAAAATTCTCGTGTCACGGTGTTCGAACTTGAACTCCTCCGAAACGGCTCGACCGAACCTTAT